>OY720033.1:10132114-10160472 GCA_963082485.1 Eudonia mercurella | reverse complement strand
AGACGACCTTAGATATAGCGCTAACTTCTCGGAAAATAACCAAAAATGTACCTATGTTTTGTGGCAATATGTAACAAAACAAAATATTACTACTATAATAATAAGAGTACGGTTACCAGATGGAAAATTGAAAACTCCTGAGAAAAAGTATGATTTAAGTCCTGAGATTTTGCAACTCTGTAGAAAAAAGTAACTAATAATCTAATGTGGTTACTGATATTTTGCAGTTACTAGGAAGCAAAGTCAAAAATGCTAAGTAGGGTATTTTATTGAAAAATCGAAAAATCTTGAGATTTCCAAAATCCAGCCGTAATATTCAGTCGCAAGAGCCTAAAAATTCTGAGATCTCAAGTCAAATCCGGAGATAATATGGTAACCACAACGTTTTATTTACCATTCTATTTTATCACGTTAACAAGAATTCTCGTTCTCTTTTTTTTTGTTTAATTATGTAAATATTATTATTATCATCATATTTTGATTTGTTACAAATAAAAAGAATACAAGAGGCGGCGTGGTTTGGCGAGCAAGTGAGATTCCTGATCTTGTGACGTAAGAGACCTTTGCCCAGCCATGGGTTAACAATGGGTTAAAAAAAAGAAGTGAAGATTTCCGTATATACATAATATGTTTGACTTCTTGGCGGGAAAGTAAAGAGTCATGTCTGCGGTTTTCTTTTATTTTCTAAAATTTGTGTTATGTCGAATATTAATGTGACATAATGGTGGATTATTAACCGTTAAGTGTTCGTGAGTGTGCAAGAGTGTTGGCAAATGAAACAAAACAGTGCAACGTCACTTTTCAAATTCTCCCAGAAGTCCGCCCGAGGACTTAGTAAAGCCTTCGGAGATACTCGAGGGTTTGGGGAGTATATCATTTCTCACTTCTCATTTCTATTATCATTCATCATCATCTTACAGGAAAGAAATATTGTTTATTTATGTATTGTTTGTAAGAAAAATTACTTTGACACTGGCTAATTGTGCTAATCGCTCGAAGCCATCAACTAGGTATAGGAAAAAAAACATAATATAGGGTTAACGACACCAATGTTCGACACTTTTATCGTAGTGTTCAACACAGGTTCCGGCACCAATAAATAACATACATTTTCATTGAAATTTTACTGGACAGCTAAGAAGCAGGTGCTCTGTATTCTGTATGTTGTTGCTGAAGGCTGAGCCCTATTACCCTAGGTATAAAGATGTTCGACAGACGGGTTGGTGCTGTAGGAAGCTTTAGATATAGCGTGAATCTCCCCCGGTACACCTAGTTAGTGAAGGGGTTTGACAGTTACCATAGACACAAGAGTTGGGCCAACATTGTGTCGGAGTGAAAGCTTCATGGTACTCCCCTCTGATTGGGAAACGAGGTCCCGATCGCGCGACACGCAAGGGGGCTGGTTTTATTTTTAAACTAGCCGTCACCCGCCCGCTTCGCTGTGCGAAAATAATGAATCAATGAATGCTAAATAAAATAATTATTAGGGTACCAGCATCATATATAATATAGCCTATCATTTGTACAATCTCATGTTCTTACTACATACAAATTTTCATCAAGATCGGTCAAGCCGTTCTTGAGTTATAGGAGGACATTTTAATTGTTATCGGCCACCTGGTGGCCGATCGACGCTCAAGGGGTTAAGAACACCCGTATCCCATGATGGACCCCTATAGCAGCGCCACCTACCGGGGCCAATTGTAAATCTAAACCATTCTCGAATCCACTTGAACACACACAGAAAATTTCATTCAAATCGGTCCAGCTGTTTAAAAGGAGTTCAATTTACGCACAGAAGATTTATCTATATCTATACTAATATTATAAAGAGGAAACCTTTGTATTTTTGTATGTATATGTATGTATTGTATGTATGTATGTTTGCAACGAATAAACTCAAAAACTACTGGACCGATTTAAAGAATTCTTTCACCATTAGAATGCTACATTAGCGCTGAGTAACATAGGCTATATTTAAAAAAAAGAAGTCTGCCGGGTCAGCTTGTATTTCATAAACAGCAGCTTAACCAAAAAGAGTAGTATTGTAAAATTCCTTTTGTCTACGACTGCTTAGATAGATAACTCACTAAGTCGTAGCTCGTAGCTGAACTACGAAGCCTGTAGAAACCTTCGAAAGTAAAACTGGTATATATTTAAGACCAGTTACATACCTACTTTTATATACACTTTTCAGTGCAACAAATCGTTGGTATTCCAAAACGGGAGATAGACACAACACGCTGGTAACTCATCAAAACATAATATAGACCATTTGATTGATTAATCCAGCGACATGATATTCATTGACAAATTGATATTTGACAATATTCAGTTACCTAATTCTCGAATTAACTTTACAAAACAAAACGGACCTTAATTGTGGAGCATAAAGTTCAAAAACACGTCGCCTATAGCTGGTTGTAGGTCGTAGGCAGCGGCGGCGGGGTGAACGACCGGAGGTGCCGGGTGAGTCCTAGACATGAATATAGCACTCAGTACTACCGGGTAGGTGGTTGTACGATTCAGGTCGTAGGTCGTTGTCATCTCATTCACGACGGATCACACGTGTTACGATGATGGCTGTTATCATTCGTTGCATTTATGCGAACTTACTTTCCTAAGTAAGATGGCAAGCGCGTGAGGGCTGCGATCGTGAATGCTATGCAACCTTCGCAATGTCTGGTCAATTAGTATAATCGTAATGGCGGTGGATAAAGCCTGTGTAGTGATCCTAATCTCACAATCCATATGCAGATGTAAAAGCTTTACACATATTTTTTTAATTCTAAAAATAGAAAGCGCTTGGATTTCATTTCAAGTGATTATCTATACTAATATTATAAAGCTGAAGAGTTTGTTTGTTTGTTTGTTTGTTTGTTTGTTTGTTTGTTTGTTTGAACGCGCTAATCTCAGGAACTACTGGTTCGAATTGAAAAATTCTTTTTGTGTTGAATAGTCCATTTATTGAGAAAGGCTATAGGTTATATTACATCACGCTATGACTAATAGGTGTGGAACAGTCGCTAATTAACGCGGGTGAAACCGCAGGGCACAGCTAGTTAACGATAAGCTTGAAGATGTAAGCGTTCACCCGGAATTCTCAACAACTGAGGATTATATAGGTACCTATCTAACTAGCAAAAAAATATGGCGCTGACATTATTGTTATGGTAACAGACAGATTTATATAATATGGTAGCTAGCCAGGCGGACTTAGAGCTAGCCCTATCACCACCACAAAGCAAGCTCAATATACACTCCCTTCATGGAATCGAAAATGCGATCTTTGCTATAATTTACTGTCCGTCTACTCATTCATATAGAAAGTGAAAAGGCATATAAAAGTTAAATATTTTTTGTGGTTTCAATTATTTTCTGCAACGTGCGTGAGTCGACCTCTTCGCCTGAAAGCTGTTCTGGTTAAGTTACAATAAAAAAAGTATTGTGTCACCAACTGTCGTGAAATCAAATAATGAGCACCTACACGACTATGAAGGACAACCCGCTCTGCGGAGGGTCGAGAGGAGAAAGGAGAAATTACTTAATTATACTTACTAGTGGTCGTGATCAAAAATCAATCGTAATTCGCAAAATATACAAGGTTTATATTGCATTTATAACACACATATTAACACATATTGGAGGAGCTCGATGGCGCAGTGGTTAATGCGCCTGGTCTGCGATGCGAGTGGCTTTCGCAAAGGCCGGTCATCGGATGGGTGACCAAAACTTTATATATCGAGCTCCTCCGTGCTTCGGAAGGCGTTGGTCCCGGCTGCATTAGCACTCGTTAACAACCACCAATCCCGCGTGGTGGTTTATGGCCCGGTCTAGGAAGACCGAGGAGAAGAGGATAGGAATCCATCCATAGGGAAGACTCGTTCTCCAACATTGGGGACATAAAATGAGCTGGTGATGATGATGATGATGATGATGAACACATATTATGCATAAATTTTATCTCACGGGACCAGTCCTTTATATAAACTTTAACTACACCAAATGTCACACTAACTACCAAACGGGGCTCGACGTTTTCGCTTCACGTAAGATACCAATATGTTGTTCCAAATAAATAACAACACAACAAAACAATTTATAGTCACTTGAATCTTTAAAATGTCCTCGCTTTATAATTTTGTTCTGAACTTTTGGAGAGACTTACTACTAGTATAATCGGTTTCAATCGCACTATCAAAGTTGGGTTAAATATTTAAACTGAAACTTCAACAGCTATTTATGGGTGTTTACCGGCTAGACTTGTTCGTATATGCCGACGTTGCTGAGAAGCTTTTATCTGCGACTGTACTCACTATAATAGTTACAGGTCATTCATATCTTATTTTAAAACTACTTATTTTTTTCTTGTAAGTAAGTGCTCATATAATAGAGGAGCTCGATGGCGTATTGGCGCAAAGGCTGGTCATCGGATGGGTGACCAAAAACCTATCGATATATAGATAGTGTTGCGGAATTCACCTAAAGCCGTTGGTCCCGGCTGCATTAGCAGTCGTTAACAACCATCAATCCGCACTGGGTCCGCCGCGTGGTGGTTTATGGCCTATTCTCCCTATCCATTCATGGGAAAGGCTCGTGCGTACCCCAGCAGTGGGGACATAAAAATGAGCTGATGATGATGATGAGTTGATGATGATGAAATAATGGGAATAATATAAGATGTATAGACTGTTTATAAAAAAGATAGATTTTAAAACTTAAATAGAACATACATTTTACACAAATTGAAACGCAAACAAATAATAGTTTAGAAAATGAAAATAAAATCCAGGAATTAAATTTTAACTCAAACTTACTGAATTCTCGTTATTTACAAACTTTAAAATTACTTCTGTTAGGAATGTCATAATTATTTACATTTCACACACTTTTTAGTACTTTGTTTTACTAAAATGTGTGTGTGTGTGTTTACTTTATTGTAGTGCCGATATTTAAAATTACAAAAGAGAAAAGGTTATTCTTTATCTAGTTATAATCAAGTTTAAAAAAGTATAATAATAACAACAATGGTTTTACTTATAAAATAGAAGCAACCCGATTTCTTGTTCCCACAAAAAACTATATGAAATACTTTGCGTGGTGAATGTCTGTCTGTTCGGGATAAGTGAATGAATGTGAACGCAGTCGCAATGTTCCTTTTGTGCGTCTTGGCCCAATGTCGAGACGCAGTAGGGTGGCTATGGTCTTCCATTATTGCGTATATAATTATGTATAATTATTAATTATACATAATAAACGCACACAATCGAAAAGTAAACAATCGGTTGCTGAAACGATTTTTAACCATTATTGTATTATATTTTCCTATTTAAACCAAAATAAAGTAAATTATAGTCATTCCTTCGTAGTACTGCATAGCATCTCATAATATGCCCCAAATCGCTGGGCCTAAAATGCTAGTGTTATTTTGCACGCATGTCCCTTTCGTGAAGTATTACTGAGATAAGAAAGGATTTTTCGAAATTCCCTTAGGATCACAGGATAAAAAAAATATAAAATTAAATCGCTAACTCACTAGTACTTAGTTAACTATTGTGATATAAATTCTAAAATGATGATGTAAAGTAAATGTTGGCCATTGGAACTTAGTATAGGAGTCACTGTGACCGTTGAGCTAAAAAGTATTGCCTAAATGAGTTTGGTTGATCCCATTTGGCTCCACTTCTATTGCAAGACCGCACATACTTACGGAGAAAATTAATAGGTATGCTATGCTTTCACGATTATCATAAGAATCAATTGTTTAACATGAAGTTATTTAAAGGCAAACCGGCTAATTGTTGCCTACCAATGTAGATTAAAATGTTAACCGTTTCATCACCTTACGTATTTTAAGTATAAACAAAATGTTGTAACACACCTCATAAATAAGTAACAATAACTTATATTCCCACACGCACATGGGAAGTAACAGGCGGGCAACGTTAAAGGTTTTAAATAAACCCAATTATTATTACGCATGACAAATCGGTAGCAACAAGAATTTACTGTAAGCACTGTAGGTAGGCACCTCACAATAGGATACGGCCCCTCGTCGCGTGGTCCCCCTAGCCGGTCTCAAGTTCAAGACTATGAGCGACAATACACGCAGGTACTGATTTTTTCAATTTTTTTTGTCGACAACATTAAACATCTGCTCCGGAAAGCAGATGCGTGCCCTATTGTGAGGGCAATCCAGTTTTTTTAAAGTCTTCTCCAAGCGAAAAAAATATGAGATCCAGCGGATGCTGCAAAGAATCGAATTTTGAGTATCGCGAATAGTTTCCGGCGGTGACTTCCCGTGGGACGGTGCAATGGCTGTCTCAGGTTCATGTAATTGCATGTGGGTGTTTTCTGTTACCTACTTGAAAGTAGGTTTCTTATTCTATTTGAGAATTTCATATCTTTTACAAGGAATACAGTATACAGATTATATTTAAAACATAGAAAATGTCCTCAGTAGTTGAGGATTCCGGGTAAGTGCGATTCCGCCTTGTCCTTATCATCACTTCACATCAGGTGAGATGAAAGTACGTACTAAGAAATTAAAAAAGAACAGAAAATGTTTCGATTTGTGTCATCATCATCATCATCATCATCATCATCATCATCATCATCATCTCATCATTATGATATGTTCAAATCGTACTCATTATGCATTTATCATACATAACTAAAAGTCAAAGTAAAAGATTTGACGTAAGGTTAACTTTTTCAGTTAAAATTGGAAAATCGTTAAGTGTAGTAGGAGCTCGATGGCGCAATGGTTAACGCGCCCGGTCTGCGAGTGCTGAGGTTAAGCAACTTTCGCAAAGGCCGGTCATCGGATGGGTGACCAAAAATTTATCATTTCGAGCTCCTCCGTGCTTCGGAAGGCACGTAAAGCCGTTGGTCCCGGCTGCATTAGCAGTCGTTAACAACCACCAATCCGCACTGGGCCCGCGTGCTGGTTTATGGCCCGTTCTCCCTATCCATCCATAGGGAAGGCTCGTGCCCCAGCAGTGGGGACATAAAAATGAGCTGATGATGATGATGATGATGATGTAGTAGGATAACGACGATTTAAAAATGCTTTTGAGAGTGAGCTTAACCACTTAAATGTACTTACTCGTAAATATATTTGATTTTACATTGCGTGGGTCGTTTCATAATTATTTTGTTTTGTCTACGACATTATTAGGAACCCTGCATACAAAAGAGCGCGATCTTGATCAAAGAGCGTGATCACAACACAAACTCACCCGGATCGAAAAGCATCGAAAAATCAAACACATTCTTCCGACCTTGGGGATTGAAGCCAGGACCTTTGGGTGTCGGGGAGAACGCTTCGCCACTCGTCCACCGAGGCGTAGATTTAAGGTTGTTCAATGTATGTATATAAAAAAGGAGAAACTGACTGACCAATCGATCACCGATAAGTCACAAAATAAAGAGATCCCCGAAAGTAAGCTTATGGCGACGCATCGCTAAACAACTAATCTAATACGGAGCGTTTGCGCCCTGTACCATAAGAAAAACTGTTTATTTCTTTCCAATTAAAACTACAAATAAGTTTTAACAAATGAACTGGCATAATGAAGTGTGTGTTAAGACTAATCTACTAAGGCCCGATTTTTCAATTCTCAGATAAGTCATATCCAAAGAATAAGATTGTCATTGTGACATATTTTCTAAAGGGAATCTGTCATTATGTCAAATTATTCAATGACATTAACTGACAATTGAAAAATCAGCCCTAAGAAAATTTAGATGCTTAAATCGGTCTGGTTTGCCTGTAAAATGCAAATCTCTGTTTTAAAAGAGGTTACTTTGATATTTTTTTCTCTGTTAATAAAGTTAACAAATCGTGTTTCTGCGAATGTCAAAATGAAGTCAATTAAATGAAAAATCATGTCATCAAATATCACTTTCATATGTTTTGTAATAAATTGTGATGACTTACCTAGTGTAACGGTACCTGTTACAAGGTTAATAAAGAAATTTGATTTGATTTGATTTAATTGTTGGGGAAAATCAAGATCCCCGCCACATATACCAATACGTCGCCTTAGTAAGTACTCTACTACTACTCGAACAACGCTCACAGACAACCTCTCACGGATACAGAATCTCGGACCATCTCGAACCAGTTTGAGCGCAGCTGTTGCGATTCCGTGTCCCTGATAGGTTGTCTGTGTGCGATGCTCGAAAGCTTATTTTGTCTGCAATCAACCCAAAACTTTTGGACGGGTTAAAAAGGGGTAGTTTTGGGAGCTCAAAGTTTGTTACTAAAGTTTAAGACGTGGGCAGTGTTCAATTTTAGGATAAGTATCCAATGAGGTTTGAGTTGAAACCTTAGATAGTCTACGGTTGAAACTAAAAGAAAAATTAATATGATATTTTATTTAATGTGTGATTGGTTGGTATATTGATGTTTCGTCGTCGAATCCGGGCGGACGCAGTTGCGACTTTTATTCTATGGTCGCGGGGAAACGTCAATACATTAACTCTCACACTATACCCACATGCCAACTACGAGTAATTACGGGTTACGTAGGTAATTAATTACTTGTACCGTAGTCAATAGTGAGGATTAAAAAAAATAACTTTTAGAGCGGTACCTACATGTGTTCTTAAATGAACCTAAATAACTAAATTAAGTAGGTATACCATTATCCTTTTCCAAACCATCTGTAGGTATAGTTGCGGCACCGGTGTTCAACAGGACCAAGTGTTGATCACTTACCCCCATAAACGTGTTTTGTCTCTTTTACTCAAATATGAAATTAAACTTACACGACAGGAACAAAACACGGAATAACTACTCCAAGTTTACACTTTGTATTAATACGGGAGTTAGTGATCAACATTATTTCCTTTAATCTATAATAATAAATAATATAATAATAAATGTTTCCCACACTCACACCAATTATCTAGCCCCAAGAAAAGCTTCCTTAAGAAACTCGTTATATGGTTAACTAGACAACGGATAAACATACTTAATATTCTTAAATACATACTTATTATACATAGGAAACACCCAGACCCGAAACAATATAGAAAAACAGGTATTTCTAAATTGATCTGACCGGGGATCGAACCCGGGACCTCAGAGATAGCGACACCATGAAAACCGGTGTGCAAGCCACTCGACCAAGGAGGTCGTCATTCTATAAAAATAGGGAGCTGATTTTGTTGTCGTTTTGAGCATAGGTACTTACCTATATTTTCTGAAAACTGTAACTGTATTAGTATTTCAACGTAAGTTTGATGAGTGATTTGAATAATATTCAGATAATAGTTGCATAAAACAGTTCCTTCCAACACAATTGTAGGCACATTTTTCTCGAGAACAATCTGCAGTTATCGCCACTCGGTTAACATCAAATGAAAATCAATTTTTAATAACGCTCACTACTTCCTCCGAGGGTTGAAGGGTCGGGACCCTTGAGGTCAACGATCCTTTGCTAATTCCGGCCGAGAGGCGCATTATACGTGACTGATAAGGAATCGAACCATGCGTCATAATATGGTCGTATAGTTTACTTATTGCTTTAATTTTATTTCTTTTTATACGGTTTTATGAGGTTGAACATAAAGTTTTCTATCTAATCGCACGAACCAAAGAAAAAGAAGGGAGGAACTATAAAGGAATCTCATAATTCTGTCAAGTTTACTTTTGGCGGGAGAGAGGAGTTATGTTTGTAATATGGCAACATAATTTTTTTGTTTACTCAAATATAAAATTTAGATTTAGTCACAATTCAGTGTTCATTCTGCTTATTCTTCCTTCCTTTTTTCATCTATAAGGTAGGTATCTTGTTTATTAACCCTTTCGGTTCGGCGTGGGGGTGCAGTGCCAGGACTGTCTCTTATTTTTCAAATTAGTAAATATGGATTAAATTTACGAAAATTTTAATTTTTTTGGACGAAATTATTCTATGATAATGTGAGAACCGTTTGGGACGATTAGTCCCAATTCCTAAGTAAAAACTAAGCTTCAGTCTTGAATCAAAGTGTGACGGGATGTATATTCCCATCGGTGTTACGTGGCACGGGACATATACATATCATCAGGCCTGAAAAGGTTAAATAAAACCTTGTGACATATAATAAATATACTTACATAAGTTCTAAGCTAGGTACCTACTTGTACCTACATAATATCACATATTTTAACACAAGTACCTTACTATACTTATTAACCAAACAAAAGTCTAGTGTCTAGCCAATGAATAACGAACAGTAGTACCTACCTACTGTCTAGCTAACTGTCTCGCCATGACTTTAACAAATCGTTGTATCAAAGTACCTAATGGAATTTAAATCTTTTAACCAGGGGTTGGGGCGTAATGCTTAGAATGTCCCGATCCCTAAGGGCTAGTGAATCAAAATAATCTGTGCAAATATAGGTACTTACTTATAGCATATTTTAAAAGAACTCTTAGTAAGAATAATAGTCTACGCTACGACGAACGCCCTAAGTTAGCCCCCGGGCGAGTCAGTATTATTAAAAAATCTAGCAATCACATACAATAAAGCATACATTTCGAAACATAAAGCAAATACCGACGTTCATTATAATTTTTATTTTGCAAATGTAGTTTGTTAAGATAGGTTATTTAATACAACTATCGTTGTAGTATCCTATTATAGTATAGCTCTGAGTATTTTTATTAATTTCTACGACTATGTTTTAAAAAAAAGAGTTTACATCCCTGTAACAATCTATCTGTTATTCTCGTTATTCTATTGCTCGATACAACTTTTGCTAAGGTTTTCATTAAATGTCGAAAGAAATAGAAACTCTATATTAGGTAGTAAAATTCAATTGACGCAATTTATAAAATCAAACCATTGAAGTTTTAAAAATAATAAGTTTCAACCCACATTAAAATATCTCCAAATAGCCATTCAAAGACCAACACCGTTATAGCTTAAACACAAAGCGTTATAAATCCACCCCATTAACGGTTAATATTTAAAATCTAAGAAAGTGTACCTATTGTGTTCGAATCAAGCCAATGTTCCCATACTACTCCCCTCACTTTCCCATCGAGTTTCTTATCTTGCGAATATAATAATATTCGCATAGCAGAAACGCACCGGAGTCGACCCCGGGATCGCCGGCACAAAGCGTCGACTGCAGCTGCCGTGCCGCGGCGCACAATGCACCTTCTAGACGTTCTTGGAGTTTTTTTTCACGGCGATTTAAAATGAGGTCGGCCCGCTGTGGTGCCACAAAACCGGGAGAATGCAGAAGGTGAGCTTCATGCAGACGCGTTTGAGCAACGCACATATTTTATTTATTTATTTATTTTAAGGCAACAAAGTTTTTACAAAGAAGACCATAGATACTTTACAAACTAACATGTACATACCAATATAAACAAATATTGTTAGTAAATAAAACTTATAGCTATTATACATTATTTAATGTGTAAAGTAAAATAAACGCGAGTAAATCCGTAAAAGTTTCATTTAAATGTGTAGTGTTCGCGTAAACTTCAGAAAACTTATAGCTATGTTAATATTTAAGCACATTCTTGTGCTGGTCCGGTGATGTTAGCTGGCAGTCTACCGCGAAAGCGCCGGTGCACCACGCCCTTCGTCCAGAAAGTTTTCCCTCATGAAGATGTCGTCCAGCTTGGCTGTCGAAACTAGCACCACAAATGCCTTGAAGCTGACATATGATTCGATCCGAACCCCTCGGAGTACTACCTTATAAGGTACGGGGACACGCACTAATAGTGCGTGACGCCGTTCCCTCTAGAAAACCTCTGACGGTGCTTCGTTTCACACGGTTTGAGGAACCCTTTAAGTTTCTCGCAGCCCCCAAAAAAGTCCAGAGACGCTGAAAACGTTCATAGGCAGTCAGCAAACTCTTTAAAAAAAAATGGCACTCGTTGCTGTTGTGTTTCGTCCGGTGAGTGAAAGTACCGGAGGCCCATCTCTCACCCCTCCTCCTTCCCAATTCCTACTCCTTCCTAAAGCCCGCAACGCTCTGCGATTACTTTGGTTTTGCAGGTGTCCATGGGCGGCGGTGATTACTTTCCATCAGGTGACCCGCCTGCTTGTTTGCCTCCTTTTAACATTAAAATTCACGGACACGGAACCTCGCAACAGCTGCGCGCGGACGGTTGCAAGCTGTCCCGGGATTCTATCTATGTGTGTGTTACTCGAGCGCGTTTTTAAGAAGCTTACCTTCTGCAGTCTCCATACTTTGTGGTGGTGCTCTGATTGATATTCCTTTGCTGCCAGTTTTCGCGGGTTCGATTACATACAACGGACGAGTTTTTATCCGACTGTATTTTGAATACCTGCTATATTTAATCCTTTGCATTAACTAACTTAATTATTATTAGCGGGATTATTTTTGTTTGTGAATATAAATGTCGAACAGTTTTTATGCAACATGATACATGCTAATAATTAAGTTAATAATGTTTTATGTACTATACACTAGTTTAAAAAAGTACGAATTTAAAAATATTGTACACCAATCACCCATTTCAATGAAGAATATGTTTGCTTGCCCTAAGCAAGTGTTTATTATTTAATGTCATAAATCTTAATATTAGGTCATGTGTATTCTACCATGAATAGGTACTTATTTATATTGTGGTCATCATGACATACACATCACAAAACAAGAAGTTATATCTTCCAAAGGCAATGACATTTGTATGGACTATGGATATTATGAGGAGCTCGATGGCGCAGTGGTTAACGCGCCCGGTCTGCGAGTGCTGAGGTTAAGCAACTTAACGCCGTAAAGCCGTTGGTTCCGGCTGCATTAGCAGTCATTAACAACCACCAATCCGCACTTGGGCCGGCGTAGTGGTTTATAGCCCGTTTTCCCTGTCCATCCATAGGGAAGCCTTGTGCCCCAGCAGTGGGGACATTAAATGAGCTAATGATGATGATGATGGTGATGATGGATATTATCTGAAAAATGCTTCGAAAACATTCTTAAAAGAATCTGGCGAGCGGCTGGATTTGCTAAAAGTTGCGGTATACAAACTAATATAATAAAGCTGAAGCACTGAAGAGTTTCTTTTGTTTGAACACGCTAATCTCTAGAACTATATACTATACTAACTATGGATTTGAAAAAATATTTTTGGCTTTATAACATCACGCTATGTCCCTTAAAAAAAGTCAGAAAAGACGCTCAGCGAATACGGAGTAAGTAAGTACTAGGTCTTTCTTCTGTGGTACTAGCGAATTCGGGCAACGCGATGTGACGCGCTGGCTCGGGGAACAGCTAGATATTGCAATTGCCTAAAGAATGCGACCAGGTTGATGGACAGCGAGACACTTGGTGGCCCCTCATGTCACTAGACAGAACTAACCCTGAACGTTCCTAGGGGTCGGTATCTCGCGAGCGCGAGAGCTAGCGCTTCTAGATACGTCCGTCGTTGGGGCGTTTGAGACGTATGTCTAGACCTCGTTTCAGGTTGACTGTGTCGTCGGGGAGGGCACAGGGGGCGATTTATAAATCTGTGACTAATTCTTACGCTACTTGTGTATAAGTGCTCTCTTTTCTTTTATTCAGTCACTGGTAACTTACTAAAAAATCTCGAACGGTATGTACATACAGTTCGTTGTACGTTACTATGAAATTGTAAATAAAGCAAAACTTATTATATGTCATATTAGTGTATTGTCATTTTTGATTTCGAGATCACCGATCAGACCCCAGCCACATCTTTGTACCTGGGTGCCTTCGTGTTTTTTAACGTTTTAGAGTTTCTTTAAACGTGATCCGATCACGTTAATAGAAACTCTTGACCTACCATAAGATAAGGAAAAACTCGTACTAAGCGCTTGTAGCCATTCATACAAGTAGATACGGTGTCTTGGACCCACAGTCACACCATACCTACATACCAGGCCATTTTATGTCCACACTGCTGGGGCACAAGGCTTACCTATGGATGGACAGGGAAAACGGGCTATAAACCACTACGCCGGCCCAAGTGCGGATTGGTGGTTGTTAACGGTTGCTAATGCAGCCGAGACCAAAGATTTTATGTGCCATCCGAAGCACGGAGGACCTTAGACCGTAGCATAGGCGATTAGGCTGTCAGACGGACAGTAGTGACAAAGAATATGCTCTGTGGTAGTAGAGAGCAGCTGAGGAATCGAGAGAGGGTGCAAGTCTCGAGGAACTGCTGGATGAGAATTGAAAATTTTGAATACTGATCTCCTGAAGTTTGGAGATATGGAGAGGGTATGAAGATGACTCAAAATAATGATAATAATTTTTAATTATTAATAAGAACACCTCGAACAGAACGTCTCGGTGGCCAAGTGTCCCGTATTCAATTCCCAGGTCGGCAAAATGTATTTCTGATTATTCGATGCATAGCCCAGATTGTTGGTGATCCAACCCGCATTTGGCAAGCGTGGTGATTAAGCCAATACCCATCAATTGTAGCGATGACTTGATTTCAATGATGGAGGCCTTTGCTCAGCAGTGGGACAGTTATAGGCTGATTACTTTACTACTTTAATAAGAACAAGTGTTGATCACTGTGGTTCCTGTTGAACACTGGTGCTACACCCTGTGTTAGTAATACTTATTATCAATCAATCAATCAAATATTTATTTGCTTAAATATGTTACAAAAATGTTCTTAGAATAAAATTTTAACCAGCATATTCTATCATATACGATGTGCAAATATTCAAAATTATATTTAATCTATTACAAATTATTATTCAAATTAATTAAATTATTATTCATTCTATTACATTATTAAATTATAATAAAATCATAGTTAACGATAATACAATTAAAATATAGCATGTCAAATATTATCATTTAAATAGTCGTTAATTGTATAATACATTTTGTTCATTAAAATTGAAATAATTTTGATTTAAATTTATACAATGTCAGTATTTTTATATCACCAGGCAATTTATTGAAAATTCGAATAGACATGCAAATATAACATTGAATATAACATTAATCTTTGGTCAGGTATACATAGATTTTCTATATATTATAACCATGGGAGAAGTTCAGCAGTGATTGGCTTTTGAATGAGACGATGTGTAACGTCGTTTTCATTGGATTTAGAAACATTCCTTATAGAGTGATTCATGATACATACTTAATAAATAATATGTGATCAAAGGAACTTCAAAAGTGAAGTTCGATCATTATTATATGAGTCGCTTCATTCGAAGATATTATTCACCACGTAGTTCCTCTAACCCACAGGGTAACGATACGCACGTTCAGAGATTTCCTTTGCTTTTTTTTTTTTTTTGTTTTCCCTCTCCACCGTCTTGTCACAGTTCATAATTTAACGGCGTTGAGTCATCATTCTGTTTAGAGATCATTGTTCTTGTAATAAAGGTAAAAAGGGTTGGGTGGGTAGGGTTGTAATATCTTCGAATGAAGCGACTCATATAATAATGATCGAACTTCACTTTTGAAGTTCCTTTGATCACATATTATATTTCGTCGCTTCATTCTTCAGATATTATTCACCACGTAGATCTTTAGAGAGAAATACCTTTTTTGCAAGAACTCTGCTGTTTTTTAGGATGCTAATTATGTAAGAAGCCATAAGGAAGTCACAGACGTGGTCTGTGAGGTATGTAATATTTTGTTATTTTTATTATTACCTGGTAAAGAAATAAAAAACGTTATTCAATATTTTGTTTTATTTATCACCCTTTAATCATATGTTAATCAATGTCAATTATTTATTTTTTATTTTTGTAATTATTTTATGAACGTAAACAAACTGATTGAGCAAAATCATTATTAGAAATTAAATTAAGTTTATAGAATCGAGCAAATGTATTACTGTTGGTCCATCCAGCCGTTTTTCTTATTGTATCTATGCATACACCTGCAAGACTAGCCGTGGAAGTGGACGCATGTCGCGTACTATGCACTGAAAACACTGATGTGTCTACACCGCTGTCCGCCAATACAGACTTTATCCATTTGCTGATTGTTTGAGATGAAACGGCTCGATGGGGTTTTTTGATAGTTAATAATAAATTTGTATTATTGCTTTCCCTGCTGTTTTGAGTGTAATCAATATAATCTAATAATACTGTAGCAGGACAAATGGGTTTATTTTCTATGAAAAAGGGTAAAAATAGAAGTGGCTGTTCCCTTCCCGGAGCTGACGTTTTTATAATATCAGTAATAGAAATTATAATTCCATTCGCAATTACTTGGATATTATCTAATTTTATTAGGGATATAGTCTGTACTCGTTGTGCTGTACAAAGCGATAATAATATTACTAATTTTTTGGATAGTTTATCAAAACCAATTTCTCTGTTTGGGTACCAATTATAAATAAAATTGAGGACTAACTGCGGATCCCATGTGTGATGGTATTTGGGTCTTAAGGGTTTTAATTTATACACCCCCTTGAGAAGTCTTTTTACAGACTCATCAGAACCTATATTATTACCGAATAGCAATGACAAAGCTGATCTATGAGAGTTAAGTGTACCGTAGCTAGCTCCCTTTTTAAACTCGCATGTTATGAAGGATATTACTTGGGCCATAGTGCCTTGATAAAAGTTTAATTGGTTTTCCCTACAAAAGAGCCACCATAATTTGTAGGAAACGTTGTATTGTTTTTTGGTATTGTCTGAGAGCGATGAGAGCATTAAGTCCATTGCTTCTGATGGGATGCCCCGGGTAAAAAACGCCTGCCTGAGAGTATCGCTGCAGCCAGCGTAAGATGTTCTCGAAGTCGGTGTGGGATGTGGTTCCTGAAACAGGATTGAAGTACATTTTCACTCGGTTTGAAATAAATTATGTCTGAGATTATTAGGCTTCTTAATAAAGGGTACCAAGGCTGTGAAGGCCATTGAGGGTATACAAAAATTCCGCAGGCTTGTTCGTGGACAATCTTTTGCAAACATTTTAAAATCAAGGTAAAAGGTGGAAATGCATAAAAATATGTATAACTCCATTGAATGGTAAATGCATCGACACATAAGGCGTTCGGGTCCGGAAACCAAGAGACATACAAATCACATTTTGCATTTGTTCGAGATGCAAATAGGTCAATATCAGGCTGTCCGAAACAATTTCTAATTTTATTGAATGCTTTGAATGATAAACCCCACTCTGTATCTGGATTAATTTTTCTTGATTCAAAATCTGCTTCTTTATTATCTTTGGTATTTATATAAGATCCGAACAGCATGATATTGCGACTTTCACACCATTTCCAAATTTTTCTGGCTAAGTCATTTAAATGAGGAAATTGTATGCCTCCCATACGATTGACGTAACTCAAGGCAGTAGTGTTGTCAATCCTTAATAAAATTGCACAATTCGACATATTATTGGCTAATGTTTTCAATGCAAAAAATACTGCTAAGAGTTCCAGGTAATTTATATGAAATGATTGTTCGTTCTCTTTCCAAGCCCCATGTACACGACCATTTTTACTAGAGGCACCCCAGCCGGTCATTGAGGCATCTGTAAATATTTCAAGCGCATAATATTTTTTTGTGTTTAAATCATTGTAATTTTGGTGAATATTATCCTTCCACCAATTTAGATCTTCTAAAATGCATGATGAAAGGACAATTTTACTGTCGTAATTGTGATTATTTCTATTTAACATAAGATATTTTTGTCTTTCTAAAATTTTTGTATATAACCAGCCATATTTGACTGCTGGGCAAGCTGCTATTAGTATTCCTATAAGTTGCGAATATTCTCTTATTGTACACGTGGGTAAGAGAGAGAACTTTTCAACTAATTGTGTAATTCTTGAACGTTTGTCGTCTGGTAATGAAATTGTTAACTGATTTGAATTGAAATTGAAACCTAAATATTTACACACATTTCGAGGTTGTAATGAACTTTTAGTATAATTAATTACAAAACCAAGACATCAATCATTGTAATCTCTACCTATACAAAGAATGTCATCTAAATATATTACAGATTGAAAACCTTGATTTCTTAAGTATTGAACAACTACCTTCATAATTTTTGTGAAGATTCTCGGCGCTATAGAAAGGCCATAGGGCATTGCGTTAAATTCATAAGTAACTAATTTAGAATTAAGGTCTTTAAAATGAAATCGTAAATATTTTCGGAAGTTTTCATTAACTGGTACTAATAGATAAGCTTCTTTGAGGTCTATTGTCGCTAAGAAACAATTTTTGAAAATAAGTTTTGTAACAGTCCTATAATCTTCCATTTTGAAATGGGAGTTAACAATATGGCGGTTAAGTGATTTAAGGTTTAAAATAAATCTCTTATCGCCGTTTGATTTTGGTGCTAAAAAGATCTTTGATATGTATTGATCCGTTATAGGTTCACAAACCGATATAGCTCCTAGGTCTAAAAGATTATTTATAGCCAATTGCATATCATGTTTTTCTTGGTCCGAAAAACGAGTTGGAGTTACGTCGGTTTGAGAGAAAACGTCTTTAAAAGGAATGTCTATGCCATGCTTAATCCATTTTAAAATAAGAGGGTTATTAGTTATTTTAAGCCAGCATTTAAAATAATATTGAAGCTTTCCCGCATGTACCTGCGTTAATGACGATGCTGTCGTGTCACACCGCGAACTTTGTTCTGGTTGAATCTCGATGGGGGCGGTGGAGCAGGTGGCGGTATCATCGATCGCTGGGTAGTCCTCTTTATTCCGCCACGCCCCCCCCTGTTCGATTGGAAACGGGGAGGGCCTTGCCGGTTTCCCTGGTTGCTGGTCCAGGTTGAAGATTGAGATGTAGATGGTTTCGGATCTACTGGCACATTCTTTTTGATTTGTTGACTTTGTTGTACGATAGCTTTAGAAGCTTTTATATTTTCAGAAAGTTTATTGCCAAACAAAGTCTCATCTCTTTCGGTAACCTGCACGAGCTGCAGAAATGACTTGTCCAGACTAGGAGTTATAAATTTTTTCCTTGTTTCGGTCTTTTGAAGGTGGAGGTCACAAAGTATACGACACCCATCACTAATAAATTTTATGGCATCTACTTTGTCATCTTTAGTCAACAACAAATTTAAACCTCTACTCACTGCCGTTATGCCTTGTCCTAATTGTTGTTGTGACAATGCCATTTTCTTATCGCGGTATCTACCCGATTCTGGAATGGCTGCCAACATCTCAGGATTTAGGGTCGGAGACTTTAAAAGCGTACAATTTTCTGGTATAAGGTACTCCTTAAGTATCTTATCTCGATTATCCTTCGGCATACCTTTCTTCAGGATGGGTGTGAAAATTTTTGACAAACTGTCATGAATTTTTTCCCCGAAATCTGGCGAATCATCTGTGATCTCGCCAAGAGCCGCTAAAATACTGGGGTCTAGATCTGGAACTGTACTAGCAGTTTCCTCCGCGGCAGGAGTGTCAAAAACAACGGTTTCGGCTGGTTGAAATTCATTTGCTGTACTGGGTTCCGCCAGCGGCGATCTGTTTTGAATTTCGAGATCTTGTGTTAGCAATATATCAGGTTCTTCGACCTCTGGTAAGACTGTCGTAGGTGAGAAAGCAATCTCCGTGCCTGTAGACAAACAGGGCAAATGGTTACTAACATATAAATAAAATTATACTTATGTAATTTTTCGTAAGAAAACTTAAACACTTTTGACAAAATACCTTCGTAGGTAAGTACCTAAAAACAAGTATTTTATCGTGTTATATTAACCTTCGTGTTGTTATCTCGAACAACCTCCCGGCTTAAGAGCCAAAAAAGGCGGCAAGCATAACCATACAAGATGGCGGGCTAGATTGGTATTTTGCCTTTGTATTAACATCGCGGTCAATCTCTTGGCTTATTACACCTTTGTGTTACCATCGCGGGCAACCTCCAGGTATTGTAAAGAAAATTTTCAAGCACTTGTTAAACTTTAAGAGATAGTAAGTACTTACGGTTATTGGTGTCTGCATCCGACGATGAGCTACTGAGTCTCACTCGCTTCTTTTGAAGCTTTATTATTTTTCTTTTATAGTGCTCTATTCTTTCGTCTGCGCTTCGTTTCGACATGATAGAAAATAAATGTTTTACTTTTTTTTTTTTTTTTTTAAATGACGTGTCCGTTCGTTACCGCGCACGAAAAAGGAATGATGACTCAACGCCGTTAAATTATGAACTGTGACGAGACGGTGGAGAGGGAAAACAAAAAAAAAAAAAAAGCAAAGGAAATCTCTGAACGTGCGTATCGTTACCCTGTAGGTTAGAGGAACTACGTGGTGAATAATATCTGAAGAATGAAGCGACGAAATATAATCGCTTGAATGACATGGTAGATTTGTAATACCTATTCACGTTGTTAATGCACTTGTAGTAATTTTAATAAGATTTTCCATTAGTCAGTTAATTGGTATCAAATCATAACGACAACTTTGTTTACAAAACCTATAGTTTTAATATTTGTTCAATAAATTAACGGTTTTTAGTACTGAGTAATTAGTTGTTAAAAATAAATGATTTTACGTGACTTTTAGTGTTATATTTGAGTGTTAGGCATTTCAGTGGTTAAAACAAATCGGTTTTATTTGTTTTTTTTTAGCATTTATCAAACATTTTCAGGCAATCGCTCGCTCGTGTTCAATGAAGGTGACCTTTTCGCTGCATTGCGCGGTCAAAGCGTAGATGTCGTAGCTGCCTGCCTATTCCACCAAACAAGGAACGTGAGATAAGACCTAATTATTCATTATTACACGTTATTCAAAAAATTTATTCCATTTTGTGTTTTTAAACTTTGCTGACCGACTATTTAACTAGCTTACCTACCTACATACAATTTTTATTAAGTTTTCTACTAATAGAATATTTAAAATATAATTCGACAAAATGATTACGCCAGAACCTGAATTACGTGTAGGTGGATCTAAATCACCTAATCCTATGGGAACCGCAAGCATGTCAAAATTAAAGTCACTTTACACAAAGCGTAGTTCTATAAAGGGACAAATAACGAAATTTAAGAATTATTTAGAAAAGATTCGTGAAACTATTGATGAAAGAACTGATATAGAATTTGCCGAGTTAAATCTACGTTTAAATAAAATTGAAAGCTTGTCAACAAAGTTTGATGATTTGCAGACTGAGATAGAAGTATTGAATTATGATAATTTGTCATCCGAGATTGATGAAAGGGAAAATATTGAACAATCACTTATTCAATGCATTGCTGAAGCTAAAGTAATAATAAAACAAAATGATTGTTCAACTAATAAATCTTTTCATGACTGCTCTGATTTGGACTTGGGAATTAAATTGCCACAAATACAAATTTCAAAGTTCGACGGATCCTACTTTCGCTGGCTCGAGTTTTATGATACATTTAACAATTTAATTCACAAAAGAGCAAACATATCTGATATACATAAGTTTCATTATTTAATTTCGTATCTCGAAGGTGACGCAGCAAGAATTATTTCTAATCTGGAAGTATCATCCGTTAATTATAAGGAAGCCTGGCAGCTTCTCTGTGGGCGCTACAATAATAAAAGACTTCTCATTAATCATCACTTAGATTCATTGTTAAAGTTCCACCCTATAACTCGGGAATCGGAAAGGTCATTACGCTTTCTTGTTGACCTAACTAAAAATATTCGTGCGCTTACCAGTCTTGGCCTTCCTACACAACATTGGGACGTGCTTATTATATTTATGCTTTCATCAAAATTGGACACTGATACCAACATAAAGTGGGAAGAATTTCGTAATACCCTCGATGGCCTTCCCTCACTAGAACAATTTAAAAAATTTTTAGTTGATCGTGCAGATGTACTTGAGTCTTTGAATCGCAATAAGCTTAACAAATCCAACCCAAGCAACAATATTAAGGTCACATCACATTCAAACATAAAACATCAAAATTATTCACGTTCATTTAATCATGATAATTACTCGCAAAATAATAAAATAGAAAATAATAAAAATACAAGTGCTTACACTACATTAAAATCAAATAAGACTAATTTAACATTTTCTTGCATTGTTTGCAATAATAACCATAGAATCTATGACTGTTCACAGTTCAAATCTAAAAATTTACAAGAAAAATATGCACTTGTATCTCAGTATAAATTATGCCACAATTGTTTACGACAAGGACATCCCCTAAATGAATGTCGCATGGGTCCTTGTCGTCAGTGCAATCAAAAACACAACACTTTGTTGCACAACCCTGATGTTGTTGCTGGTTGTACAACCTCAGTGTCAAATGAGAATAATATTCGTGATTCCGTTGTGACATTTTCTAATCAAAGCTTAAATCAAGTTTTTCTTTCTACGGCAATCATAGAAATTCATAACCCTGACAATGGTAAATTGGAAAAGGTTCGCGCCCTTCTTGATTGTGGCAGTCAATCGTCATTTATAACATAATCACTTATTCAAAAATTGTCACTAAAGACAAAGCCTTTACATGCAATTAATGTTATTGGCATAGGAAATAGTTGCACCAATAGGGTTGCCGAATGTTGTGTTGCTAAAATAAAGGCTATTAACGATACTTACCAAAATAAGTTATCTTTCTATGTGCTTGAAGAATTAACAGGAATGTTACCAAAAACGCCTGTTAATATAAAACACATAGATATTCCAAAGTCCATCAAACTTGCCGATCCGCATTTTAATATACCTGCACCGGTTGAAATCTTGATAGGGGCAGATATATTTTGGGACATTCTAGGATGCGAGCAACGCACCCTTGGATCTTCTAATAATCTAAAGTTACGAAGTTCCAAATTCGGTTGGATTGTAGCAGGCCCTACAAATTCAACTTATTCTTCTGAAGTTCATTGCAATCACGCCGTGACAGCTAAGTTACTATCTAAAGTTGACGAGCTTATGACAAAATTCTGGGAGCTTGAAGAACTTCCTCAAAAGACAGTTCTCAGCTCAAACGATATTGCTTGCGAAAAACATTTTACAATGAATACTACTCGGTCTTCTGATGGCAGGTTTTGCGTTAAGTTACCTCTAAAGGACACTCCCGACTGCCTCGGAGACTCTTATTTTCTAGCTAAAAAGAGATTTCTTAATTTAGAGAAGCGATTTCGTAAGAATCCTGAATTAAAGAAGCAATATGTCGATTTTATTCGTGAATATCATGCCATGGGTCATTTGTCCGAATCCCCAGTACAAATACCTAATCCATCATATTTTTAAAGTCATCACGCCGTTTTTAAAGAAGAGAGTGAGTCAACCAAAATTCGTGTAGTTTTTGATGGCTCCGCTCCCACTACCTCCGGTTACTCTGTCAATGACATTTTGATGGTAGGTCCAAACATCCAACAGTCTCTCTTCTCCATACTGATCCGAGCAAGACAACACAAGTTTCTTTTGACTGGAGACATCGCTAAAATGTACCGTCAAATCGATGTAAATGAAGAAGACAAAAACTTGCAACTGATCTTATGGAGAGAAAATGAGCATCACCCCATCAAAACGTTAAAACTCAATACGGTCACTTACGGGACCGCAAGTGCCAGCTATTTGAGTACACGATGTCTTTGGCAGGTTGGAGAAGAATGCGACGATGAGTCTATCAAAACTATAATTCAACAAGATTTCATGGTTGACGATCTTTTGACAAGTTGTGATAGTGAATCGCAATTACAATTTATTCTAAATACAGTGACAAAGACACTCAACACTGCTTGTTTTCCGTTACGCAAATTTAAAACGAATTCCAAATCACTTTTTAAAGATTCTAATTTAAACTCTAAAGATAATTTAATACTGAGTGAATCAACAAGCACTCTAGGTCTTGGTTGGGACCCCTCTAACGATACATTTAATTTTCCGATCAAAATTCCATCTGAGATTGATGTCATCACCAAAAGAGTCATACTTTCTCATTCATTTCGTATTTTTGATCCCTTGGGTTTACTAAGCCCTTGTATCATTCAAGCCAAAATGCTTTTACAAAAACTTTGGTTAGAGGGTATTGGATGGGATGAGGCAGTTTCTTCCGATGTCAAGGAGAAATGGTGCGAAATATCCAATAACTTTCATTTACTTTCAAATCTGCTGATACCGCGCAGGGTTTTGTGCGACTCTCCAGCATCCATAGAATTGCACACATTTAGTGATGCATCTCAATGCGCTTACGGCGCTTGTATATACCTGCGTTCAGTGAGTAGGGATAACAAAATCACTGTAAAATTGTTGTGCTCCAAATCAAGGGTCGTACCTTTAAAACCGTGTACAATACCACGCTTAGAGCTTTGCGCTGCACTTTTGGCCGCTAGGCTCTGCGTGAGTGTCCTTGAGGCACTAAGATACGCTCCTTCTCGCATTTATCATTGGTGCGATTCAAGTGTGGTTTTAGCATGGATTAACATGGATCCATACAAATTAAAACAATTTGTTGCCAATAGGATAAATGAAATTTTAGAATTGACTAACCCTAGATGTTGGCGCTATGTTCCTACGGATTGTAATCCTGCTGATTTGATATCTCGCGGTGTAAACGGCAGTCAACTTCCTAAAATAGAACTGTGGTGGTCAGGTCCGCAATATCTACTTCAAAATTAATCGGATTGGCCACAGTTAAATAATAAAATTGAAATACAAAATTTACCCGAAGTGAGGGCACTACCTGTTTTTACTGTAGAAGACGCAGTTATTGATTTTAAACTTTATTCAAAATTCACAACAGTACAAAGAGTTTTGGCTTTCACTCTGCGTTTCCTACATAATTCAAACCCTAAAAATAAAAATAGCAATCATTTTTAAAGTCTGACGAATACAACAATGCATTTCTTTTAATTTGTAAATTAATTCAAATTCAAAGCTTTAAAATAGAATATGACAAACTTAAAAATGGAAAACCTTTGAATGCTAAATCAAACATTTTATCTTTATCACCTTTTATGGATCAAAATTCTGTAATCAGAGTGGGTGGACGAATTGATTCATCTGATTATGCCTTTGATAAGAAGCATCCTGTATTGCTGGACTCTTCCCATTATATGACAAGATTATTGTTTGTGCGCGAACATGTAAGAAATCTTCATGCTGGTCCTCAATTATTGCTAGCGACTCTAAGAGATACTGTCTGGCCTATTAACGGTCGAAAGCTTGCCAGGAGTGTCGTTAACAATTGCGAAATTTGCACTCGTGTTCGCGGTAATACACTCTCGCCTAAGATCGGTAATTTACCAGCAAATCGCGTGTCAGTTGACTTTCCATTTAGTTCAGTTGGAGTCGACTATGCTGGTCCCTTCTATATCCTAAACCGAAAGGGTCGAGGTTCCAAATTGATGAAATGTTATTTATGTCTTTTTATTTGTTTGCGTTTTAAATGCGTGCATGTAGAAGCCGTATCAGACTTAACTAAAGAGGCTTATATAATGACGTTTCGTAGATTCGTTGCGCGGCGCGGCAAGCCAGCGGAAGTGTGTTCCGATAATGGACGAAATTTTGTGGCAGCTGCGAAAGAGTTGTCTAATTTTTTAAGGCAACAAAATAAATCTCTCTCTGAGTTTGCAGCTCAGGATGGCATTAATTTTAAATTTATACCGGCTTACGCTCCTCATTTTGGTGGGATATGGGAGGCCGGAGTTAAATCCGCAAAATACCACATTAAACGAGTAATGGGAAATACTTATCTTTCGTTCGAAGAATTTAGTACACTTTTGTCACAAGTTGAGGCAATTTGTCCCCCCTTTGTCCCATGTCATCCTCACCAGACGATCTCCTTTCCTTATCCCCTGGGCACTTTTTAATAGGACGACCACTAAATGCTCTGCCTTCAGCTGCTTTAGAAGACCTTAAAGAAACATCGCTTAATCGCTACGCCCGTCTAGAACAAATACGTCAGCACTTCTGGCGACGCTGGCAGCAGGAATACATTAGTGAAGTACAACAAAGAACTAAATGGAAGACATCTAAAGTTACACTCAACGTTGGAGACTTAGTACTGATCCAGGAGGAGAATAATCCGCCACTAAATTGGCGCCTAGGACGCGTTACCAAATTATTTCCTGGACCTGATGGTATCCCAAGAGTTGCTGAAGTTCACACCACGAAGGGCTGCATGCGTCGTCCCTTGGTTCGACTGTGTCGCCTGCCTTCCTTTGACCATCTACAGAGTTGAAAGATTTGGATCCTTCAACGGAGGGGAATATGTTTGCGCCTGAACGCGCCTACGATTTTCACCACGGCAATCGTCAGTGAACGCGTCATTGCCTTTTATAATTTTTTTTTATTTTGTATTGTCGGTATATGAAAGTTATTAACTGCATTGTCATTCACTACTGTCTTCTATGGCGATCAGCCACTTATACGTACTCAACCTGTACTTTTTCAAAATTACTGGAGTAAATATTCTATACATCGAGAAACTACGTTTTATTTATGAAGAAACCTCATCAGCACATCTTGCCTATACATATAGGTAATTGATAAAAAGGCGGATAATTGGATAAAATAATAAAACGGCGAAGAACAGCGCCTAAAAGTACCAACGCCATGGAATCAGCCGCGCTTATTATTTCTTATGTATTTCCTCGCTAGTGGAGAACAAAATATTAATATTTTTTCATGAGTTCCACTGTCACACACCAGAAATTTATTTGCAAAGGCTTCAGGTACCACTACATCTTCTACTTTATCATATATCAATTTGTCTACATTGAGATATTTTGCCCGTTCACGGTACAAAGCGCTTTTTATACCAGAAAATGACGGTATCCAGTTTTTATACTCTTCATTATCTAAATTGTTCTCGTAAATTTGCTGAACGGCTTTCATACTGTTGCAAACGTCTAGCTTACATTTATAGATAAACTGTAATATCTCATTTCGTATACTGTTTGAAGCACACGCGTGACTCGTCTCCCTCAAAACCTTTTTTCGGCCTTGGTCAAGTGTCATTGTAGCAAAACACGAATTACGGTTTTCGCACCTCCACAAAGACGTCCCCTTTCGGTTATTTTTATGCAAATGGTAGCGATGACCATCCAGAAAAGCACAATCCTTTCCTTTTTGCAATATTAAGTACAATGAAACAAATCTCAGGTGAAGGTTTAGTATAGGGAACGTAATATTGTTATTTAACCACTTACACTGATTAACCAATACGTCAGCGACTTATTTCTTTATTTATGTAATTACATCGGTAATAAACCTAATTATAATATCTCACAGCATTATGAAAACGGAAATTATTGAAATGACACGATATCGACAATTTCACGGATAGTTTTCTTATCAAATTCAAATTCAAATTCGTTTATCACTTATACATAGAAGTTGGTTCCGTAAACTTTGAAAGTTTTGGAAAGTGGGCGTTTCGGGAAGTAGACGTTTTGGGAAGTGGACGTTATGGGAAGTGGACGTTATGGATAGTGGACGTTTTAGGAAGTGGTCCTTATGAGTCAAAAGGCTTTATAATATAACTTATCCCTCCAGCGGTAAAGCGATCGACTGGGTGGCGCCTTACTAACTGTCTGATGCGAGGTTTGACTGACATTCGGTCAAGTTAATGAAAACACGAATTTGTATAGCATTGAAGCAGCACGTCTTTGTGACAAACGTGGAGATTTTCTGGGCGCCCGACATAATAATATACTTCTTCACCGGAAGGATCTGACTGACATCTCTTCATGGCCGAACCAGCGAAATCTCACCATCTCCGTGCAAATTTACGCCAAACGACTGTTTCACTGTTCAGCTATTGGAAGAGCACTTTCACATACTTAATTTAATACACAAAAATATATAAAAATACTATAATATAATAAAATTAGATGTAAACAAGAAAAGTTCCCACGGGGATAATATTGAATCTTTGATGAGGTCTTCTAAAACTGGAGACGGTTTTAATAATTAATTGGATCGTGTCATTGTTGTTATACGATTTGAGCAATATTTGGAACCATGTCTGATACAATTATTTGTACAACAATGCAGTAACAGCATTTCCTCTAGGTTAACACGAAAATACATTATAAAGATTAGGTAATAAATGTTGTTCAAATGGTACAAACTTAGTGTTCTATGCATAAATACGATCGCGATGCCGTAGGTATACACTTTCCATTAGGAGAAGACTGCTAAAATACAATTCTCCACAAGCTGTCCTCGCAACCAGGTGAATAAACAAAAGCAGAGTCCAGACTCTTCTGCTTAACATCAGGTGGAGCGGAGACATTTGCCAAACCTCTCTATAAAAAAAACAATACTTTACAAATAGGTACTTCCAATTGTTAGAAAGAACGTGTTTTATATTCACACAATTTTGTGAGATTCAAACAAAAAAAATGTAATTAACAGAATCAGGCGTTACTTAAGTAACGTACTACATATTTCGTTAACGAAAACTATGGATTACAAAATATGTACTTATTTGAAAAAGAAAACTCAAAAAACCTTTTCTTTTACCATTTCGT
>OY720033.1:9864614-10127114 GCA_963082485.1 Eudonia mercurella | reverse complement strand
GCCTTCACTGACAACTAGCTGATTCATAGTTTGAAAGTTGAACATGATTGATACATGTGACATATTTCAAACAAACTGATTTCAAATTATTACTGATTGTCACGTAAGAATTAAACTGTTATAATTTAATAAATAATATTCGTTATGCCGTCTTATCCGCCGGAACATTTAGCGGAAATACATTATGTGTACGGATTCGTGAAGTGTCATGCTCGCTCCCTGTTTCTCAACTTGAGATTAATATGATTCGCTTACTCTCTGAAGTAAAGGCTTGACCATAAAGAAACACGCTATTACTATGATTTAATTTGTATTGAAAAAGTGGGTCAATTAAAACACACATTTCGACCCATGTTAATATAACGTTATTTACTCGTACTGTCGTTAAGAATACGTGGTTTAAATCTTTCGGGTTATTCAGGCCAACGGTGTATACAACATAATTTATGTGAAAAATTCAAATAACCAAGTTATTATTTTCATCCTTCACAAAAAAAAAATCTCACGAAATTTGGTGAAACTTACCTTTTTATGTCCCAAACACATTGTAATTTTTTTGATTTAAAATATTTATTTTTTGATTTTGACTTAATATCGAAAAGCACCCTAGCACGGTTGGTGTTCTATTTTTAGGGCAATTTCGTCTCACCACACAAATTGGGTATTATATTGAAAAGCCTACTTGAAGAATCTCATTTACGTACAACCAGGCAAGCCAAGTATTTGAAAGAATCGGGATAACATTCTTGTTGGCTGCGAAATGATTGAATAAATAGGTATAAAAAATTTACTAATTTATAGGCAAGAGGACTCCTCATTGATTTAACTAAAGTGCTACAATCTGCATAGATAACCAGATCATAATAAATATCAAAGATCAACTCAAAAAAAAAAAAACTTTTATGAAGGGGTTCTTACCATGTTTTTGTTATTTGTGTATGTCTGATATTTCAGCACAGTCGTATGCGCCATGATTACGGATCATCCGTGATGGACTAATTACTGTCATGTGGTACTCGGCAGTACTTCAGTACTGAGTAAGCATGTACATACTTACTCAGTACTACAGTACTGCCATGACGGTGTTTGTGGCGCATGCAACTGTGTCAAAATAGCTATCGGGGTACTCACAAAAAAAACATGGTACTTTGTGACCATGATAATTTCATGAATTCTAATAAGTTTAAATAAAATTGGTTGAAGATAAATTTCGCGGACTCGCGGTGACTGATGTCGTTTGATCCTACTTTCGCCGCCAAGTTGCAGACACCCTACAGCAAGCATTAAGCAAGTTAGCGGGTATTTACAAACCATTCGCTCCACTCCAACGAGGGGACATGAATTTCTCAGCGTCAGCGTAGTGCGGCACTCGGCCCGTTTGGGAAATTGCTTCTTGTTATAAAGATACAGTAGATACCTACAAACAGTGTGTCAAATCTAATTTAATTCCTTTTCTTTTAAATAGGTCATGAGTACTTTAAACTGGCGAGCATGTCATGATCATCATCAAAATCACTAGCTCATGTTAAGTCCCCATTGCTGGGACACGAGCCTTTTCTATGGATGGGTCCAGATGGGGCCATAAACCACGCGGGCCCAGTGCGGATTGGTGGTTGTTAACGATTGCTACATGTTACTCGGTTTGGCTTGTTTTAAGCCCGCCGGCTAACCCCATCTTATCTTATCAAGTCTCTTACCTTCCATACACAGACCATGTGCTTCCATATCGTACTTACTCGCAGCGTTAAGTATACGAAATGTCATAAAGAAGCCATAATAACAGAAACTTTTGAGTGGGTGTTAATTCTTCTGTCAAAATGTTTATCCCTTTTAACTTTATGACGATCTTTCGTTACTCCCGTCTGACAAGTTAATGTTAAACATCATTAAAAAATATTGTACGTATACTGATGGGTACCACGAAGACTGGTGGTTAAAGAAACTTTATTTCAAAAACACAAATGTTGAAAAAATTTATTTCTCAAAAGAATTACATAAAACATTCACTTACTGAGAAGTTAACATTATCTACATTAGATTGGTAACTAACTACCTAAAATCATAGACGTTTACTCCTCCTTATTATTTATGATGCATTGTAATGTTGTCTTTACAATCTTGATGAGAAACATGATGCTTTTTATTTTATTCATTTTTTTAAATTAGTTTTTACACCCCTTGCAGAATTCAGAAAACAATAAAATACGAATGAATCGTTTATTTTCTCTCCACAAGAATAAATAGGTCTTAATTATTCTACGACTTAGTGCTAATTGTAGTTTTAGGTTTATGGTTTTAGTTTATGACCTATATCGCTGTGAGAGACTGGTGCCTGAAGAGGTTAAAATACCAAAGCATAAATGAAAATAATTTTAAGTTATAAAATTGAAGTAGGGAAGTAGCACCAGTGTTCGACAGGAACCAGTGATCGACACTTTTTTCCTTTAATAATTTAAAATAAAAGTAAAAAATAAAAAACGGCAACAGATTTTCGACTTCAGCAACAATTCAATACAAATCAACTTCTTCCTGTTGTAATCCAGTAAAGTTTCAAAGAAATTCTATATTATTAAATTTTACTTTTTATTTTTAAGTGCTAATTGCTACACCGAGTAGGTAGGTGAGGTAGGTGCACTGGGGGTAGGCGTTTAATTTTTTCACTGTATTTTATAAATATTTAATTGAGCTTCAGCGCAGCATTTAGCACTTAAAAATAAAAAGTAAAATTTACTATAGCGTTGTGTTATCAAATTTGTGGTATTTCATCTGTAAAATTGAATCTGCGTAGCCATCGGTTGCAATAACCGTTGGATGGATGTGTGCCGCTAAAAGCACTCAAAAATAATTAATTAATTAAAAAGCAGCATAAAAATTCAGTGCTTACGTCAGCCTTCCCGGTAGCACAATGGTCAGTGCAGCCGCCCATATTGGCGCCCGGATTGCGGAAGACCCAGGTTCGATTCCTGGCTGACCAGGTTCGATTAATGGTTTTTGAGGTTTTTTTTTAAGTTTATTCGTTACATACATACATACATACATACATACATACATACATACATACATACATACATACATACATACATACATACATACATACATACATACCAAAAATATAAAGGTTTCATCTTTATAATATTAGTATAGATTTCTATTTTTTAAATATCTTCTGCTTTTGGTATTTGCTATTAAGAAGTTGCTTATACCATTAGACGTTGTTGGTTAATTCACATCCAGAAATTCCACAACATCATCATTTTAAATGGCGCTCACCTCAATCCGTCTCGTTTTCCATAACAATGAAACGGACCGCACCGGTGACTCGTCAGTTTTCAGGCAGCAAGACAGCATTTGCGAGCTGCCAGTCAGCATCCAAGAGCAGGTTGTGATAAATGACGTCACTGAGGCAGCGGATTGATGCCAGAAGGGTGGCATTAGTCAGCTATTGTCGCGGATCCCATTCTTCACAGGACACATTTGATGACGGTATGCCATTTCATCATAGAGTGCTAAGCGATGCCTTCATTAGAAGTATTTAGTTAGCGCTTCCATTATTCTAAGTATAAAAGAAAAGTCTCGAATAATATGATAGTAAAACAGCGCTTTCTGCTTGTAGGTGCTTTCTCATTGTCCCAAATTTTTTTAAACCGCTTTGCCTTCTTATGATAAATGACGATTTGGCCCAAGATGAAAGCGCACTTCACCTGGCATCCTTGACCACCGAAGAACTAGCTTTCCTTTCCTAACTAACGGAGCAACAGTCGCAAGACAGAAATTGCGAGCCGTCAGCATCCAAGAGCAGGTTGTGATAAATGACGTCACTGAGGGAGCGGATCGATGCCAGATGGATGGCATTAGTCAGCCATTGACGCGGAGCCCTTTCTTCATGAGACACATTAGATGATGGTAGTCTCTTAACGCGATGCGTTGCTGTAAGTTTTTTATTTTCTATATCAGGAAATGCTCGAATCGTAAAACAGCGCCTTGTGCTTGTCACAAAAATTTTTAGAAGGTTGGAACTAAGTAGGTAAATCTATACTAATATTAATAAGAGGAAACCTTTGTATTTTTGTATGTATGTATGTATGTATGTATGTATGTATGTATGTATGTATGTATGTATGTATGTATGTATGTATGTATGTATGTATGTATGTATGTGTGTATGTATGTATGTATGTATGTATGTATGTATGTATGTGTGTATGTTTACAACGAATAAACTCAAAAACGACTGGACCGATTTAAAAAAATCTTTCACCATTACAATGCTACATTTGCGCTGATTAACATAGGCTATATTTAAAAAATGTCCACCCGTGCGAAGCAGGGACGGGCCACAAGTAAGCTAATAAAGTTAATGTGACAAGGGTAAAGCACAGGCTTTAGTCTAAAAGAGCACTTCACCCGGAACCCTGAACCACCGAAGAATTCGCCATCTTGTTATGGCGAGAGACTCAGGTAAAATGGTGGTATAAGTGTTTAAAATTGACCTTAACGCCAATCAAACAAACCAATCCGAGCTAGGAATCCAATCTAGGGTTCTAAGAGAAAAGGTCTAACGGCTATGCCACCGTTAATTTTAACGTCTGTGTAATCTAGTCGTAAGCAATCCATGGATATTAAACTTATTCTACGGATTTGTCCATATGTAATTTTAGAAAAAGCCAAGTCCGCGGTCACAGGAAGACAAGAGAGACAGTCGCTCAGTCTCGTAAAAAGTGTTTAATTTCAACATACAATCTGTAGAATTAATGCAATGCAGGTCACTGTGGCTTATGGTGCGGCGCTTGATGATAGAAGTAGATATAAGACTCGAAACCATCAAGACGAGATGTGTCTGTACAAAACTAACAAGGTCTTGTTTTTAATGAACGAAATTAGAATATATTTTTACAATGTTAGAATATATTTTTAAAATTTACTATAGCGTTGTGTTATCAAATTTGTGGTATTTCATCTGTAAAATTGAATCTGCGTAGCCATCGGTTGCAATAACCGTTGGATGGATGTGTGCCGCTAAAAGCACTCAAAAATAATTAATTAATTAAAAAGCAGCATAAAAATTCAGTGCTTACGTCAGCCTTCCCGGTAGCACAATGGTCAGTGCAGCCGCCCATATTGGCGCCCGGATTTTGGAAGACCCAGGTTCGATTCCTGGCTGACCAGGTTCGATTAATGGTTTTTGAGGTTTTTTTTTAAGTTTATTCGTTACATACATACATACATACATACATACATACATACATACATACATACATACCAAAAATATAAAGGTTTCATCTTTATAATATTAGTATAGATTTCTATTTTTTAAATATCTTCTGCTTTTGGTATTTGCTATTAAGAAGTTGCTTATACCATTAGACGTTGTTGGTTAATTCACATCCAGAAATTCCACAACATCATCATTTTAAATGGCGCTCACCTCAATCCGTCTCGTTTTCCATAACAATGAAACGGACCGCACCGGTGACTCGTCAGTTTTCAGGCAGCAAGACAGCATTTGCGAGCTGCCAGTCAGCATCCAAGAGCAGGTTGTGATAAATGACGTCACTGAGGCAGCGGATTGATAAAATAAAATAAATAAAAAATAAAATAAAAATTCAATTTATTGCCGTACCAAAAAAAAACACATTATGAAAAAAATTATTTGCAGTAAAAAAAAAAACAAACAAGTAGGTAACGTTAACATTTTTAAGATCAATTTAAACTATTTCTATTATTTTGTTAAGGTACCTATCACTTATTATATAATGTAATTTTCGGAGGACAAAAGGGGTAAATTCAGCGTTTGCTGCGCTCACATAATATATGTGCCCGCGGCGCTGTTTTTCAATTTATCCCTGTGCTCGGGCTGGTCTTTGCCGAGATAGTGTGGAGTAAGCGGTGACAATAACTGCATTATTAACTATGACACGATCAACTGTGAGATTAAGATTTAGTTTAAAATAAAAATAAAACCTACAGAAAAATAACAAACATTTTTATGTGTGTGTGTGAGTATGTGTGTGTGTGTGTGTGTGTGCGTGTGTGTGTGGGCGTGTGTGTGTACATATAGATTGTGATATGCGTTTATATAAAATTACCTTTTTTAGTTTTAAAAGTGGCTTCAAAGTTACGTTTTTGTCGAACCAGTAAGTTTAGCTTAAACCGGGTTTTAAAAGTATAATTACAAGTAATTTTTTTTAAAGGTGGTGGGAGATTATTCCAGATCTTTTCGACCAGACCAGACCTTCTTTCAGACCAGAGACTCAGGTAAAATGGTGGTATAAGTGTTTAAAATTGACCTTAACGCCAATCAAACAAACCAATCCGAGCTAGGAATCCAATCTAGGGTTCTAAGAGAAAAGGTCTAACGGCTATGCCACCGTTAATTTTAACGTCTGTGTAATCTAGTCGTAAGCAATCCATGGATATTAAACTTATTCTACGGATTTGTCCATATGTAATTTTAGAAAAAGCCAAGTCCGCGGTCACAGGAAGACAAGAGAGACAGTCGCTCAGTCTCGTAAAAAGTGTTTAATTTCAACATACAATCTGTAGAATTAATGCAATGCAGGTCACTGTGGCTTATGGTGCGGCGCTTGATGATAGAAGTAGATATAAGACTCGTAACCATCAAGACGAGATGTGTCTGTACAAAACTAACAAGGTCTTGTTTTTAATGAACGAAATTAGAATATATTTTTACAATGTCTGTTGCTTAAAAAAATATTATTGTAACTTTTTGGTTTGGAAAACAAGAATATCTATCTTTACACTTTCACATTAAAACTTTTCTATGAGTTGAAAGTTATACCACGTAGCTTAGAGCATTAAAACCAACTGGAGACGCCACTGTCAGGCGTTCCCCTCTGCCAAAAGAGTATGACCGCCGATCATACTCGTTATATAAAACTAGTTCCAGCGTGTTCCAGCGTCATTTGCAAATCACGGTGAACGTGATAAGACTGATAAGACCTGAGCAAAAAATGCCAAATTGCAGCGTGTTTTCACGTAAAAAGCGATCAGAAACGTCGATTGTACGAAAGGATAACGTTATTTTTCATCTGTAACTATTATTTTGTCTTAATTTTATTGAATAATGCACAAAATTTGCAAAAAACTGAAAAAATATTGTTAATCAAAAAGTGTTGCCACTAAAACGTCAAGTTGCAACTTTGCGTAACTTTTAAAGTTGAATGAGCCAACATTGAATTACAATTTATATTTCACGTTCTATAAAGTTAAAACTGTATTTTTACTATAAATGCTTATTTAATTAATGATAGATCACTACTTATAAAATGTAACTTATTTTGTTTTTACAGATTTTTTTTCAACTTAATTGCATTAAAAATTCTCAATACTATGAAACTGTATGTTTATGATCGGTCTACTTCATTAATATATTATATTTACGTCCCGTCATTATCCCGAAAATAGGAAATTTTAATTTAATTACATTGGCCACACTGCAACAAAGTTAGAGCTGTGACAGTACAAAAACACAATATTGATATCGACTTCATCATAATGTTTATTCTGGCTATTATAGAAAAATAATAATATAGATAAATAAATTTAAAAAAAAACAAATTATTAGAGATCGAAACATACTTATCTCCATTTAGAGAAAAGGTAGTGGAATATAAAGCGGGCTTCGTAGTATTTTCTACTAAAAAATTAAACGCAGTACATGCATAAAGAGTTTATGTGGGGAGCCAAATGACAAAAGTTTAACATACCAAAAAAGTCGTGGTGGCCTATTGTATGCATCAAAAGAAGTTATTGATTTATATCTCCTTTGTGAATTAAAGATCCGCTTAACTGATGACAAAAAAAATAAAAAAATAAAAACCTATTAAATTAATACAACATTATAAGCAAAATAATAGTTAATTTCTGACAGAAATAACAACACCTACACCATAGAATTTACTTAAAACTATAAGATTACGTTTTTTATTCCAATTTTTTTTTAAACTATATGAACACTTAGAGTAGTTTTGATGCATTAAAGAACTTTGCATCATTCAAAGATTTAACCTCAGAAAGCAGTTTAAACCTTGACAGCATTAGGTATATTTCGCTGTGCGTTTGTATGATATCATTTTGGAGTTCGGTACATACCTGTATATTGATATGTTTGTTTTAATTTAAGTCTCTTGCTTTTAAATTCAGCCTTATTTGGAAACATATAGAAATAAAAAAAATCTCTCGAATAATTGCATTTAGAAATCTGAAAAATTAAGACCCTACGTTACCTACAAAAAAGAATTGATCTGCTTTATAGAACCATGAAAGTACTATACATGTTGTTAAATTTTTCGGTTCGTCTTGATTGAGAGTCGGTTAGATAGGTAGCAAACTATTTTTCCATAATGAAAGAATAAGATTGCAGATTTTCTTAAAAACAACAATTCTCCTTGGAATGGAATAAAATTATGCAGGTATATTTTGCAGATTTTGACTTATCCTAATTAATAACTGTCGATTTTAACAATAAAGAAAAGCAAAGTGTCTACCTTAATTAACCATACTGAAGAGCCTGATTTAAACAAAAAAAAATCACATTAATATTCATCATCATCATCATCATCTCAGCCAAAAGGCGTCCACTGCTGGACAAAGGCCTCCCCCAAGGATCTCCAATACGACCGGTTTTGTGCAGCCCGCATCCAGCGGCTTCCCGCGACCTTTACCAGATCGTCGGTATACCTTGTTGGAGGCCTGCTGACACTGCGCTTTCCGGTACGCGGTCACCACTCGAGGACTGTTCCGCCCCAGCGGCTATCAGTCCTGCGAGCGATGTGGGGCACTTGAGCTTAGCAACTTTTCGGGATATGTCATTATTATTGGTATCGACAAATTAAATCGATAGTGTCAAGCACTATCGACGTTTACATAAAGTTGCCGTCAGACTCGTGCACGGACAGGTTATCCCTGTGTGTGAATTTATTAGTGTGCGTCTAGTTTATGCTAGTGTTTAATAATTTTGTCGTTTGCGTGCGTAGCGACGTCTTTGAAAAATGCATCAGTGTGAAACTGTATTTGTGTGCATTACCTCGTCCCCCGCAGAAAATGACAGACTTTTTTTCATAGAAATTGGTGCGCATGGCGTCTCCATTTGGTTTAATGCTCTAAGCCACGTAGATAATATATTATTTGTTTTTGCAACTGAATTTTGAATATTATTGGATGTTGCTGTTCTGCTACGCTAAGCTGGAATGCAGGTTCGAAAATAATTATTGCCCCTTTTAGATTGCCACCTATTCACTGACCATGTCATGAATTACCTACTACACAGATTTATACTATGATAACTAGATAGTTTTAATAGGTATATACTTAAGAAAATTAAGAAAAATATTAAGATTAGTTTTTCTTTAAAAAGATACCTTCAATAATTACTACAGACTTGAATCTCTTCAAAATTAAAATTTTAAAGAAAACATTATGGATTAGAATCCGCACAAACAATTTGGATCAGGCTCACCTGCGCTTTACCAATCAATGCTGTATGGTTATTTAACTGCGTGTTCAATAAAATCCCGCACGTGGAGCTAATTTTGATCGCATTCAAAATTCGAAAGTAATAAGTAATAAGTACCTAGGTACTACGTTCCCCACACAATGAAGGTCTAGAAACTGTAGAAACTCATTCTCATTTCACCCCAATTTACTGAGTTGCTGCAATCGACGCAAGCTCCGCTTGTAAACAAAATCACATTGACGAACCAAGTTGAATCGTAACGCGGAATGGTTTGGTGTTAAAACGGCCTTCGGGACAGCCTCGCGAAATTCCCTCATATAAACCGGTGGTTTTCCTCTATCCCCGGGGGTACTTTCGACCCCTCTGTAAATAAGAATGATACAGGAGCGCGCGGATAAAACTTTTCCCTCGCACATATTTCGGGCGGCGCAAATCCGGGCTTGAGTGATTTTCGCTATGAATTATTGAACGTTTCGAGTTTACATTGTCAATGAAGTATTTTACTTTTAGTCCAGTAACTAACTTACTCTGAACAATTTCGTATAATGCATGAAACGCTTCTCCCTAGAAATAATAATATAAATAAATAAATATTAGACGACATCTATCTATATCCATAAGGGAAGGCTCGTGCCCCAGCAGTGGGGACATAAAATGAGCTGACGATGATGATGATGATGATGATGAAGCGGTAGATGAGACGAGAGAAGCAAAAGTGAAAGTCTGATGTAAACTTATAAACCCGAACAAAATTATTATTTCAAAACTTTTACAAATTGTAATTTGTTCGCAACAAAATTTGCGTAAAATTATAATAAGTAGGTAATCATTTTTCATGTGGTTTATATTTATGACCAAAAATCCGTACTTAAATAAAAGTTTGTGGGACCACTCAAGTAATGTACCTATGTAACTGATAAAGATAGTGAATGACGCATGTTTTGCAATTTATAATTGTATATTTTAATATCATTGTATAATAAGTAATCTTATTTAGACTTATATTCGTGTGATAAATGTTAATGATGTACATACATTATGTCGTTTTTATCACAATAAAATAAATAAATAATAAATGGATTTTATATGATTACCTACATTTGATCACATTTTTATGATGAGGAGCCAATCCAGATTGTAAGATGGCACCCCACGTAGAGGCTGGTAACGTTACTCAATTAACCTACAGTCCAAATTTCATCTAATTAGCTCCAGCGGGTTCGACTCGGCGATGATGAATCAGTCAGGACAAGTCATTATATGTATATGAGCTCGAGCGCGAGAATACCAGACACAATAGAATTTTAATTGTTATCGGCCACCTGGTGGTCGATCGACGCTCAAGGGGATATAGATGCTGTATGTAATGCTGTTTGCCATAACCCGAATAAAAAAAATGATTGCGGTCACGCAATTGCTTCCCGATAAGTGGGTCGATAAGCTGCATATCCAAAAGCAAATCGTTAGACCAGGGGTGGCCAACCGGTTGATCGCGACGCGATCAGTTGATCGTGGCAAGGCAAAAAATATAATCAAAGTCAAACAGCGTCTATGATAGTTGACATTGAAAAGAAAAAAAATCTACTATTTGTAAACATCAAGGATCATAAAACAAATTATCACCTACAATTTCATTCCTGACAAGTACCTAAACGGCAGAAATTAAGGCTAAGATTTTAAAAAAATTGAGAAGTTGGTGGAATTCATCAATTATCCATTTAAGGCGAAGGGTAAGGCACACTAGCGCCGCTAATGGATTTAATTTGATAACTGCTAAATTGGATTTTTTTTCAAACATTGCGGACCTTCCGACACTAGGCAAACATCTATTATTTAATAATTGTGCAATACTTTTAGGTTTGTTTTTGCATTCATTCGCTAACACCAACAGTGGCCATTGTTTGTGAATAAATGCGATAGCCCGTTTTGTGAATAAACTCCGCAACAAAAAGTAGTGCACAATTATTAAATAAATACTATGGATGCTTTCCTGTTGTCGGACGGTACGCAATGTTTAAAAAAAGATCCGGTCCGTTAGTAATTGTCAAAATATCAATTAGTGGCGCTAGTGTGCCTTACCCTTTAAACCCAAAAGTAGTGCACAATTATTAAATAATAGATGTTTGCCTAGTGTCGGAAGGTCCTCAATGTTTGAAAAAATATCCAGTTTAGCAGTTATCAAATTAAATCCATTAGCGGCGCTAGTGTGCCTTACCCTTCGCCTTAACGTTAGCCATTCAAATACTCGTAGTAGGGAACCGAACCGTTGTAGGGTAAGTGTATTTTCTGGCAGCACCGTTTTATTTATGATTTTTAAGGGTTTTCCTGATTCCGCGGTAAGAACTTAGTTTTATTTGTTTAACTAGCTCTTTAACTAGAACTTGCTTAAGTAGACCTTGCCATGCGCAAGTGTCCTATGATACACCGGTTAATTGTACAAACCGTTAATTAGAATTAATCTAGTGAGATTATTAACTGTCAATAGATTACAATCTAACGCTTACATTTTTGTAAGTTTATAAACTGACGATGTCCAGCCGCAAATTGTTATTTTGTATTTGACGAAACGAAAAGTACACGCTGATTGGCTAAACGAATCACTTGTTTTTCACCCACTCCAATTTAAATTCCACTACTCCACTACTCGATTTAGGCCCGATTCTTCAATCCTCAGATAAGTTTTATCCAACAGATATAATTTTCATTGTGACATCGTCACTATCACTACATAGTATATAGTAAAACAAAGTCGCTTTCTCTGTCCTTATGTCCCTTTGTATGCTTAAATCTTTGAAACTACGCAACGGATTATGATGCGGTTTTTTTAATAGATAGAGTGATTCAAGAGGAAAGTTTATATGTATAAAACATGCATATAATTGGACCCGGTAGGTGGCGCTGCGCTGCCATAGGGTTCTAAAGGATAGGTGCGGGTGTTCACTCAAGCGGACGAAGTCGCGAGCGGGCCGCTAGTATTTTCTAAAGAGAATCTGTCATTATGTCAAAATTATTCAATGAATAAACTTTAACTGACGATTGAAAAATCAGCCCTTAAAGTTATTAAGTTTATACACTGAAAATGAGTGAATTGCAGCCTGTGGACATAGATGTGAAGTAGCAGTGAAAAATAATCATAATTATGCTGGCCAACAACAATTTACCATAGATCTACAAAAATACTACAGTGGGCATAAACAAAATTGTAAAAAGTATGAATGGACAATTGAAAAAATTCAAAGGGTCCATTTAATTAATTTAATTGTTTCACAACGGGGAAGCACACTTTTCCTGAGTTCGTCACTACAGAACACCATTATGCTATTTAAAAGTTTAAATTTATTTAAAATCGCTAACACCATAAAAATACTTAAATGTTTTGATTCTCAAGCTTTCAGGGCTTTTTTTCCAGTGATACATACAAGACAGCTTCCGCGATAGTTACTGCAGAGATAAGTTTCAGAAGTTTTCATGGGTGTTGTAATGAATCACTTTACACGGATTTACTGCAGTGTTTATTTACATAGGTATTAAGCCACCCTGAGACGGCATCAGAATAAAAAAAATATGTATATAAGTAGGTCGAGTAGATTATCTTTATCAAATTGTTTCATTTTAATGTAGCGTTCGCGTAGTTTAGAAAACCACAGAATAGAACAAAACTAAGTGTTTCTATTATACCTATATGTTTGCCTACAAAAGCTGACGAATCGTCATCGGTATTCGGTACCAGCTAGGGCATAAGATAAAATAAAAAAAACAAAAACGCCCTGAGAATGACAATTTCTAAGAAGGTATCTAGCCAAATATTCACAGATAGGTATCTATACCAATAATAAAAGTCGCTACTAGCCAAATATTCTGTGGAAAAACTGACGCCTCTCCGGTCCCTGGGGCCTTATAACTTCAATACTTTATTCATGCCAGCTTGCGCGCTGACAAAACTGTTTGACCTTTCCAATTGGTTTACGAGTCGAGAGCGCCGAACTTTTATTAGAACGAGAAAATGTCAATATTGCTCTTGAACTCATGTGCGTCTTTCAAGCAATCGTAAATAAATATTGACAACAAGATCATTATCTCATGTACGAATATAAACGAAAACAAATGGTGTATTGCTTGCATGTGGTACATATAAGGGGCTTATACTTATTAATTATTTCGGAACGTTGAATGAACCATATATTTTCAATATTTACATTACACTGTGTGTTTTCAGAAGTCGATGGCAGTAATGGTCGCTAACCTAAAAGTGACCCGTCACCCGGTTGCCATAAACAAAAGTGATAATTGTAAAAATTATACATTATTTATTTTTATTAGGACCTTCTTAATCAAACATACTTCCCGTTAAAAAAAGAGAAAGTGCTCAGTTAACCATTCACGCAATTTAGTCTTAAATAATTTTATATTACATTGTTTGATATCATTGGGCAATTTATTATATACTAGCTGTGCCCTGCGGTTTCACCCGCGTTAATTAGCGACTGTTCCACTCCTATTAATCATAGCGTGATGTAATATAGCCTATAGCCTTCCTCAATAAATGGACTATTCAACACAAAAAGAATTTTTCAATTCGAACCAGTAGTTCCTGAGATTAGCGCATTCAAACAAACAAACAAACAAACAAACAAACAAACAAACAAACAAACTCTTCAGCTTTATAATATTAGTATAGATTTCAACGCACATAACTAAAAAACTCTTGTCATACTGTTGTATTCTTTTGCTTTGTTCTATTATTAATCTATTTGGATTTCTTCTATTTCGTCGGTAAATATCACATGCATTCTTAAAAGATTGAATCGACTGTTTTACATAGGTACACATATCTCATATAGGTACTATAGCGACGGTAGATAGTGTTAACCATCCAAACCTTTTAAATAATGACCGACAAGATGAAATACCGTGCCGTACGTGGTGGAATACCGTAGGTACAATGCTCGAATGCACTTCTTCTGACTAATAAAGGTTCTATTGACATTGCTACTGTTACCCCACATTACAATGCCATATAATATATATAGATCCTACATATGCATGATAGACATTGAGTGCTGTGTTCCGATCAGTTAATTGTTTAACTTGCCTTAGAGCGTAGGTACACAAATTTGTTAACCCTGTTACAAATATTTTCAGTATGTCCAATTAATGCTTCGGTCGACCATTAATCCTAAACATTTTGTCTGTTCCAACTCTTCTATGATTGTATTATTGTACTGAATATTCAATGTCCAAATTATTGTTATAAAATTTTATATAATTAGATTTTGATACATTAATTTTTAAATTGTTTATTTCCAGCCACTTTATATATTTTCTACAGTACTGTTAACGTCATTTTCATGCTGTTTAATTGTATTTTTTTAAATGATGTCCTTAGATCATATATGGTCTAAGATGATGTCACAACAATGATATGTCATCCGCATACAGAATACTTTTATGTGATGTTACCATAGTAATGTCATTAATATACAGGGTGGCTCATTCAAATCGGTCAGTATGGGAATGTCTGAAACTATAAGACATACGAAGATTTGTTCTTAGGAACCATGTCACCGATTTTGATAAAAAGAAAAACTGCATTCATACATTTGAAAAAAAACTGTACCCAGCTCGGGAATCGAACCCGGTTGTTTTGAAAAATAAACTTACACTTTTTCTATTTAAATATCGATTGTGTAGGTCTTAAGCTGTAAATGTCTCTAAGAAACATGATGTCTAAAATGAATAAAATGCATTGTTTTGACATACTTTAATTTTTCATAGTAGGTGTTCGAAGTGACCACCGTTTTTTTCAATACAATATTTTAATAATTATTTTTTATTATTTTAATATTTTAAAGATTTAATGCAATGCTAATGCCACATGATAAGGTGTATGTAACAAGTAGAGAGGTACACAAACAGCCATAGAGACAATTTTACATGCCTTAACTTGTTGAATATTGTAACGGTGGTCACTTCGAACACCTACTATGATAAATTAAAGTATGTCAAAACAATGCATTTTATTCATTTTAGACATCATGTTTCTTAGAGACATTTACAGCTTAAGACCTACACAATCGATATTTAATTAGAAAAAGTGTAAGTTTATTTTTTCAAAACAACCGGGTTTGATTCCCGAGCTGGGTACAGTTTTTTTTCAAATGTATGAATGCAGTTTTTCTTTTTATCAAAATCGGTGACATGGTTCCTAAGAAAAAATCTTCGTATGTCTTATAGTTTCAGACATTCCCATACTGACCGATTTGAATGAGCCACCCTGTATATAAGGAATAGTATTGGACCCGTTGATTAGGTGAGTAAGAATAGGCAATATTAAATGAATAATAGCATTTACTATTTTTGTTGATATTTCATCATATCCCTCAGAATTTGTGTTGTTTAAAGAACGAGTTGGCTTGTGTTTTATAGGTATTTTTATAATTATTTTTAACAGAGAACTTGCGATATTGATAAAATTATTGTTAAAGGCAGTGGCTATACTTACTGGATCTGTCAATATTTTGTTGTCATATATTATGTAGTTTATATTATTTTCAGTTTTCATATTACATAATTCATTTTTGATAACGGACGCTTTACACTTATTTCTACTCATATTAATAAATTACACATTTACATATTTTTTTTAAATTTACTATACATAGTTTAGAATATTTATAACACTTATTTTGGTTTACTTCTGCTTTATCTTTGTAGTAATTGTACCTGAGTATTCGTTTGGTTCTACAGCTCAATTTTACTCCTCGACTTAATCCATTTTTGTTTTATTGTACTCGTGCTATTTATTTTTATTTTTACAATGGGTAAACAGAGTTTATAGAACATACATTATGTCAATTATGTCATAAAAATTGTCGAAAGCATCAAGCTTTCGACAATTAAAGAAAGCTTAAATATCAGACCAAGTAAGGTTTTGTAGACACATTTTAAATTTGACTACATTTTTCTTGTTATAATCCCTTCTATAAATGTAATAAAAGGAAGGCATTAATTTTTTTGATTTGACGGGGAAACTCAATAACTGAGCAGTTTCGTGGTCAGAAAGGAAAAGTGGTAATGTGGTAATACAGTAGCAGTTGCATTATTTAAATTACTTAAAACGTGATCTATGCACGACTGTTTTCTGGTAGGTTCGTTTATATGAATAATTATAGTTCAAAGCTAGATCCCTTAAATGTGACGTATCTAGCTGTACTATTCGCCGGTTATAACAATCATCATCATCATCATCATCATCAGCTCATTTTATGTCCCCACTGCTGGGGCACGAGCCTTCCCTATGGATGGATAGGGAGAACGGGCCATAAACCACCACGCGGGCCCAGTGCGGATTGGTGGTTGTTAACGACTGCTAATGCGGCCGGGACCAACGGCTTAACGTGCCTTTCGAAGCACGGAGGCGCTCGAGATGATAAATTTTGGTCACCCATCCGGTAACCGGCCTTTGCGAAAGTTGCTTAACCTCAGCACTCGCAGACCGAGCGCGTTAACCACTGCGCCATCGAGCTCCTCTAGGTTATAACAATATTTGTATCAAATTTGTATTTTTTTGTTGATTCGTGCAATACACAATCTAATTTATTCAAAAATATGTTGAGATGTGATGAAGGAGTTTTGTAAACACATATAATTGAAAATCAAACGAACTTACAAAGTGAAGTTCGATTTTAATTATGTGACAGCTTCATTCTTTGCGATTTATTTACATATTGTAGTAGCATCGCCACGCTTCAGCCTTGCACGGATATTTAAAAATACTTTTCTTAAAATAAAAGTTGTTCAACTGATTACTCCGTCTATGGATGTCATCCCCACCCCACTGACGATAGCAACCTCATTTTTCCGCTTTCAAACTCGTGCTCATTCGTTTAAAGACAAAATTTATTATTTCATTCATAATTTTATAATTTAAGTTCTTAATAAAATTTAATAGTTTTACATTTTGTTTACAGGGTAGGGATACATGGATCGTTTTGAGACATACTATGTGTTACGGGTGGGTCTGTATAAATCGCGTCGAATGAAGCTGTCACATAATTAAAATCGAACTTCACTTTGTAAGTTCGTTTGATTTTCAATTATGTTTCCAGCTTCATTCTTTGCGATTTATTTACATATTGTAGGATGTTTAAAGAATTTGAAGTAAATAAAATGTGATAGTTTATGTTGGTAAGTTAAAAGGTGTAAATAAAATTCCAACAAAGTTGTTAATTAACAGGTATATTTGTATATAATATTGAAAATACAATCATACAACGACTTATGTAGAGGATAGTATTGTCCTCGCAAAATTATCAACATGAGGCAAAACATTTTTGTCATAGTATTTTGCAAAAGTCAGTGATGAATTAGACCAACCAGCTGTTTTTCTAATTACATCCATAGAGACTCCAAGTCTGTTGGCCGCAGAGGTGGCCGCATGTCTAGTACTGTGCGCCGAGAACAAGGATGTGTCAACGCCGCTGTTTACAAGAATATCACTTATCCAATGACTCATTCTTTGACTTGATATCTTATTATGTGGTTTCTTATAGCTAATGAACAAAAACTTACAATTATTTTTACGCAAATCGTTTGTTTTTCTTAAATATTCCTGGAGACATCGAGCTGGACAAATCTGAGGCTTTTCGTTAAAAAACGGAAGTTTTAAAACAGGTTGTAAAGAATTTACACTGGATGTTTTTATTAAGTCAGGCACTTTAATAATTATTTCAATACTGTTAACGATAATGTTTTCAAGGCTAATCAAAGCAAATGTTTGCATTCTATGAGCAGTAATTAAGGCCAACAATGTTAGAGTCTTTTTTGAAAGGGCTTCCAGACTAAGGTCTTCGTTGGGCCATTCTTGGGCTAAATAATTCAAAATAATGTTGGGATCCCATGTTACATTATATTTCGGTTTCGATGGCCTTAATCTGAAAACCCCTTTCATAAATCTTTTGACCCTATCATCATCTAAAGTACTTCCAAATAATAATGATAAAGCTGATTTATAACTATTAATAGTTCCGTATTTAGCGCCGGAATCAAATACTTCGGTTAAGAAATGAATAACAGTTGGTACTGATGCTGATACATAATCATAATTATGATTTTTACAATAATTTATCCATTTTCTGATGGCCCCGTCATATTGCTTATACGTATTTAGGGACAAGGAAGAAATCATAATCTCGACGGATCTAGGCGACAGTGACCGATTTAATAAAGCTTGCCTGATAATCTCGCGGCAACCAACCGGAGACTGCGATGCAGGTTGTGTGCTTGTCTGAAAGGAGAATTTAGAAGATTGATATTTGGGTCAAAATAAATAGTACTATTAACAGGTATAATTAATTTTTTGAAAAGTGGATACCAGGCCTGAGTTGGCCAGTCTGGTACGACAACAATGCCTTCTGCTTTGTCAATTATGATTTTTTGTAATGTTTTTAATATTAATGAAAAAGGAGGAAAAGCATAAAAAAATAAATCCTTCCAGGAAATTGTAAATGCATCGATTGTCCATGCCTCGGGATCACTTTTCCAAAATATGTAACAGGAGCATTTTGTATTACGACGAGTCGCAAACAGGTCAATTTCAGGCAAACCAAACTCAATTGTAATTTCATGAAAAGCATAATTAGCCAACTCCCATTCAGTTTCATGAAATGTTTTTCGAGATAAAGAATCAGCTTCACAATTGTCTTTACTACTAATATAAGAGGCAAATATTATAATTTTACGTTCTTCACACCATTGCCAAACCTGTCTTGTAATATTATTTAAATGAGGAAACTGAACACTTCCCATTCTGTTTAAGCAGGAAATAGCGGTCACATTATCAACTCTTAATAAAATTTCACAATTTTTTAAACTTTTTGCAAACACTTTTAAGGCGAAAAAGGCAGCCCGTATTTCTAATTCATTAATATGTTGACTACACTCGTCATCTTTCCAGTGACCATGTGATTCCTCTCCATTGCAAAAAGCGCCCCAACCTGTTGTTGATGCGTCTGAGAATATTTCAACAACAAATTGATAATTACGAAAGCGTGAAACGTCACGCTCAATGTGATCTACCCACCAATTTAAATCATCTTTTAAAAATTGTGGAAGTAATATTTTTTGTTCGTAATTTAAATCTTTTAACAAACATAAGTATTTGTGACGTTCTAATTTTTTAGTGTACATCCAAGAATAATCAAGAGCTGGGCAAGCTGAAACTAATAAACCAATGAGCCTAGCGAATTCACGTAATCTGCAATATTTTTTATTTTTGAAATGATTTAAAGTTTTGGCAATTTTGTGTCGTTTTATGTTTGGCAATTTTAAAACCATGTTTTCAGAATCGTATATAAAGCCGAGGAATAGACAAGAAGTTTTTGGAGTCAAGCAACTTTTTTCATTGTTGATAACAAAGCCTAGTGATTGTAAGAGTGAAACTGTGCTATAAACATTTTGTTCACATTCAGTGTAAGAACGTCCAAAACATTGTATGTCATCTAAATATATAACGGACAGTAAATACTTTGATCTTAAATATTGCATGACAGGTTTGAGCATTTTGGTAAAAACATATGGAGCTGTACATAACCCAAAGGCTAAACAATTAAACTCATAAAGTGTGTTCTTATATTTAAAGCGCAGATACTTTCTTTGCGATTCTTTAACGTTAATTAAAAAATATGCATCTTTTAAATCGACTGTAGCCATGAAACAGTTCTTAGTTATGAATTTTGAAGATGTTCTATAATCCTCCATTTTAAAGTGAGAAATTTTAATAAATTTATTCAAATTTTTCAAATTGAGTATAAACCGTTTCTGTCCATTAGGTTTTGGCACTAAAAATGTGCTAGATATGAATTCTCCTTGAACATGATTACATTTAGAGATAGCATTAAGTTTTAATAGTTTTTTAATAGCAATATCATAATCTAATGACTCTTGCTCTGATTTTGGAACAACGTTTGGTAAAGAATGTTGTATAGGCATCGAATGAAAAGGGATAGTATAGCCTTTTGTCCATGAAATAATGGTTTCATCGTTAGTGATTTCAGCCCATTTGTGAGTAAAATATTTTAAACGACCGGCATGATGTACCTCAATCTGCTGAAGATCTAGCGGCGCGTGTACTGGACTCGGTGAGCAGGCAGCGGCGGTGGCGGTGGCGGCGATCGCTGGCGACGAGGTGGTGGCGGCGGCGGCGGCAGCATCTTGCCTACTTGAGCTCTGTATGCAGGACGATTCGGCCCTGCATCCTGTCTGCCGACTGTCCTGGGATGCAGAGCTTTGGAGTTTAACCTGTTTGTGAACTTAGAGTTTCTCATATTAAAATTATTCCTATTTAATTGTGGTTTATATTGAGTTTTTAAGGTGTCACCCGATCTTTGAATATTTTTAGCAGCCTTAAGTTTTTCGGTAAGGTTTTCTCCGAAAAGATATTTATCGCGAGTGGTATCAATAAGTGCACCCTTGAGACTACTGTTTATAGCTGATATCACAAAGCTTCGTCTAGTCTTAGTCTCCAGATAGTGGCTATCACAGAGGAGACGACTAGCATCGCTGATGGGCTTGAGTAGCTTTTCAGTAGAATACTCATTTGAAATAAGCATATCAGTTACTTGTGCCAAAGCTGTTAGAGCAGCTGTTATATGCTTCTGTTTTGACAAAAGTGAAAAATCTCGCCTAACTAAGGTCTCAGAGAGCGCCGCTTTGGCTTCTGGATTCAAAATGGGTGGAACTAGTAGCTCGCAATTAGCAGGAATAAGATATTCGCTAACTATTTTCTCCTTTGTCTCTTTAGACAATCCTTTAGTAATTATTTCTTGCCAGCGGGATGCAATATCTTTGTGGATGTTGCTCCCGAAGTTGAATACAGGCTTAGGAGCATCGCCAAGAATACTGAGAATACTCTCGTCCAAATCTTTATCCACAGTTGAAGCTGGTACCACAGGCGCTGTGGATGGACCCGGTTGTGGTGACAAACTGCCCCTCGGCTGAGGTTCAGGCGTGTGAATCATGCCCTGCGGTGAAATCTCAGTCATAAGCGGTGTCTCGGTATCACCAGCCCACTCGCTTGGTGGCAGATAAATTGAGTCTTGGTCATCCTGAATTTGTTGTTCTTCTACAACCTCTTCATTGTAGTCGGAAGGGCCTGAAACAAAGACCTCTTTGTAGACATGATAGAGAATACCCGGTATGGTAAGCTCGCAATTAATAATGTGCAGGTAGGTAGATTTACACGAATTAAAATAGTAACGGTAAAAGCCCAGTGTGGCCGTTACGCATTTACGAATTTTTGAGTATGCACGCAATGACTAAAATTCAGACATGACAGAGAATACCCAGTATGGTAAGCTCGCATCATAAGTATTTAAATTGTAAAAGCCCAGTGTGGCAGTTACGCATAATAATAATTAATATCGAGTCACTGCCTTTTTTTTTTTTTTTTTTTTTAATACTCAGTATACTTACTCTGTAATTCCTCTTCTGAAAGGACTTGGCCATATTTTTTCTTCAGTTTATTTTCTAATTTTTTAATTTTTCTTAGAATTTTATCCTCATCCAAATCTTCACTCTTTCGTTTCTTCCCCATTGTTAAAAGTAGCTATATTGTAGACTAATCGAGAACCGTTGACGTGCGAAGGCTTCGGCACGGAAACGCAGAATGAGCACGAGTTTGAAAGCGGAAAAATGAGGTTGCTATCGTCAGTGGGGTGGGGATGACATCCATAGACGGAGTAATCAGTTGAACAACTTTTATTTTAAGAAAAGTATTTTTAAATATCCGTGCAAGGCTGAAGCGTGGCGATGCTACTACAATATGTAAATAAATCGCAAAGAATGAAGCTGGAAACATAATACCTAATTTGTTTGATGATATTTCTACCTCAAAGCACTCAAATGACTTTCGTTTTGCATGGTTTCTCAGATATGTTTATTCTTTGCTTATTATCCTCTTTTTTAGTAATATGCAAGTAGGTAACACCCCTTTGTTTTTCTCTAAAAAGTTAGATACCATTTTAAAGTTATTTATTCTAAGGTAATTGTCATATCCAGCTTTCAATCATGTTTCTGACAAACATATTACTTACATCTGGTTCAATATTAGATTCCTGTAACTCTTGTAGCGTGATTTCTAATATGTATTTCTTTTTTAGATAGGATACTGGCAATGTTTTGGTGTAGAATTCTAAATATTTTTTTGGTTTGGATGAGGTTTAGGTCTAGACTCGAAAAAACTTTGATTTTGCTATTACAGGAAATAAATAATATGGTATACTTAGTACCTTTTTTAGCCTCGTAAATTATTTTATACGCTATTTCTGTAGAACCTTTAGAACATTAATTCGTGCTATTTCGAGCAAAGTAATATGGAATTGTACCTTTTTTCCATTCATAATTATTTTTTAACAACTTTTGGTGTATGAACTATTACCATCACGTCTAATAAGTATGTTTCATAATTTCTTTGCAGTCTAAATATTTATGATCATAGTCAATGCAATCAATTTTATAATTTACAAATTTCATTTACTTACCATATTTTTCGAATAATAATTTACATAAATTTGCTACGCTTTTATTCAGCATATCTGTATTTATATATTTATTATTAAATACTTTTGTTACAAAAACAGGATTATTATTAAAACGTTGAACTAGAAACTTCAACTCGGACAAGACATTTTTTGGATTGCAATCATTTTCACCTACACATACTAAAAATTTGTCAATTTTACCTAGGCTATATCACGACAATCCTCACTTCCTCAGTAGGCGCATGAGGTTTGACACATGCTGTTACTTCATATCTTTATTATCGTATGTACTATTTTTTCTCGAGCAATCTTCTACTCTTCGCAGAACCGTTTCAAGACTTCACTTGAAATTGCATGTAAAGGTTCTCGAGCATCGTCGACCTCAACCACGTTTTGACACGCCGCATTGTAGAGAAGGAGCTCTGTATATTGCTCCTCTTTGTTGCTATTAGCACAGATTAGGTAATAGTTACTCTATTAGTACAGTAAAAAGTTTTAAATGTCACTTTCGATCAATAACTTGAATTTTTGAATGTAAATTTACTTTTTTAAATAAAAAATGATAGAAAGTGACAATTAAAACTTTTACTGAACCACAGATTAGTTAATAGTTACTTTATGCGCGCGCTCGTCTCACCTCGCGTAGTATCGAGATTCGAGATTTATGTAGGTACTTAATAACGAGACTAATGGGTGACGCACGAAATTCTTTTTACTATGATTATAAACACCATTATTTTATTTTCGGTTCGGAAGCACCTGTCCTCGACCTAGGGGGGGGCAAAGATATATTAAGATATCGGCGAAAAAATGTTTCATAGAGGTACCCTAACATTCAGTATTAATGATGAATGAAACACACAAGTGATTATAGCATGTATATTTTCATTTAATATAAAAAATTTAGGTATTAACTATATATTTACATGTAAGTAAATGGCAAACAAGATCAAACATAAAGAAAATATATATTTTAGAGTGAAATATTTTCAATCTGGTCGCCTTAAAAATTTTATTGGCATTTTTACAAACAATAATACTGTCTATAAGGAAGTAAATTTTACACCTAGTTTAAACGGGCCGAAGAGCTGATGGGAAGTATTGGATTTCATAAAATATACATACCTGAGGTATTACGCACAAAGACATAAAAATGTTTCAATGTCTTTGGTTCCACAGATCCAAGCCAATGTTCTTAAATCTATTTCTAATATAAATAACAATAAACGAGTAGTTATTCGATAACTATAGCAATTAGGCCGGTCTAAACTAGAAATTGCTTTTTTCTATTCTATCTGGCAAACAATCTACCCCCTACTTTGTATCACTATAGAATAGTGACGTTTTAAAATCTTTCAAACATTTTCCTTTAAAAAATCAGAATAAAACAAATTTTTACTACAGTTCTATAATAGGTATAACACTGAATATTTATTTTATGTCAATATTCAATTATAATTAAGTCTTCATTCAGAAATTAAACAAGAAATATTATAAAACGTCACTGGTGTATTTTAAGGGCAGCACTTGTCTTTGGTCACAAACAACGGCACTGATTGGGGCTGATTTTTTAATCGTCAGTTAAAGTTTTTTCATTGAATAATTTGACACAATGACAGATTCTCTTTAGAAAATATGTCACAATGACAATCTTATTCTAACATTTCTTAACATTAACATTGTCATTGTGACATATTTTCTAAAGAGAATCTGTCATTATGTCAAAGTTATTCAATTAATAAACTTGATTTAGGACTGACTGAATTGGATTGGATAAAACTTATCTGAGGAATGAAAAATCGGGCCTAAATGTAATGTCCTAAATCGACACTTTAACTGAACAAAGATTATTTTCTGTAGATCAAAGTCATAAAATAAAAGAACATTCTGTTCTTTAGTTATCATATCAATGCTATATATAGTTTATATTATTATTTCCTTGATCTAACACAACTTACTTCAAGTTCACTGAAATTAATTATATAGCAAAGCAATTTCTGCGCTGACTTGTACGTTAATCGTGAAATAACGAACTTTGTTTTATTATAATCGATTTCCATCAGTCTAAACGTGCAGTTACTTGTGACCCCAGCTTTTACGCAAAACGTATTTCTGGAAATTTCCAGCATAGAAATAGACGTTTCCTATCACAGACTAGATACTCAATTCAGAAGACATCGAAACTTTTTCAATACCTATTCAGACTTTCAAACTATGTCTGTAGACCTAATTGGACTTAAATTAGAAAGTTATCAAAATATGAAATCCAACATTATCAAAATAATTTATAATAATAATAGTATTTATAAATTACAAATGAAAATAAACATACCTTTAGCTCCGTGACAATGGAAATAGTCGATATTGTTGGGATTACGAATACATTAAGATACATTTATTCACATTTTGATAATTTACATTTGTGGACCTAAATTATTTATTTATTATTTAAATGATTACCGCTTTATTTATTTTTCATCCAAGTTAGGTCAACAGAGATTAACAACTATATCAACTGCATCTTGATTTAGTCAGATCTTAACATTGCCATCTAATTCTTGAAATTCCAATTGCACATAACACAACCAATACCTGCCATACTGTTTCAGAAAGATAGGCGCAAATAATATCATTATGTACTTAATTGAAACCTTAACGAGGCTTTTAAAATATATTAAAAATAAAAGGAAATTAAATGCGGTACCTACAGAGAGATTGTACACTTGTTTACAAAAACCGCAGCACGGTGCCGTTATAAAAACCTATTGATATGTACAAAGAGTTTTACAACTAAATCTACACACTAGTGTACCCTTATATAAGCTATTTTACATAGAAACATGGTATCTTGTCTTTTTACAACACAATCGACGCATGTTCTAATTGTTAGAACATCCACTTAAGTTTTATTATACGCGCATGCGTCTATTTCAAATTATTGCCATCGAAAAAATTAAGTAGTTACGTAACGCGATAAATGTTCTGTAGATAAAGACAGTTAAAAAAATTAAGGCTCTAAAATAAGGCTGTCAGTGAGACATCTATCTAAGTAAAAGTTTTATTTTCACTCTCTATGTTGTCTGCGGGCGAGTACAGTCGGCGGCAGATCAACCTACCCAAATCTGTCAAATTTCTCCAATGAATATTGATCCTTATAACCAAACATTAAAGTTCAAAATTTATTGTAGAAATTTGACAGTTTTGGGTAGGTTGAGCTGCCGCCGTGTGTACAAATAGCAAATGTTTGATAAATCACTACCAACATTTAAACTAATGTTTCCAAAGCTGAACATTCTCTGACAGGCTCCCACTTCTTAATCGATACTTCTATCATTCACAATACTTTACAATGAACCGATCCCGATGATGTGCATACAAGAACATCGCCTTGCCACATGGCAATATCCTATTTAAATTAGAAAATAAGACACAGGTAATAGACATATTGCTTAAGATTTTCGATTATTTCGTTTTAACGGTATAAACACAGCTAGCGGATCTACAAGATATAAATTTGACACGACAAAAAGTAGCATGTTGCCAATAGATACAGCACAGTTAGTGGATGAAAGAACTAGTGAGTATACAGATATTTATGTAAATTATGGAACTAATATCAATACAAATACTTAACTCTCACATCTCAGATCGCCGATATCGTGACATGACACTTCAGATCTGAATTGTATTGCAAGTAACGCTGGACTATCCTGTTTCCTTATGAAATGTATACAGGTTGACTTTTTTATCACCGTCCAAACCTTCTCAGATGACTCCCGTGATACAATAGAACAACTCTTACTATTGGACCAACTCCCTGACTTTTGTTCCCTGACTGAATTTTATTTTCGAGTCAGGGAGTTGGTCCAATAGTAAGAGTTGTTCTATTGTATCACGGGAGTCAGCTCAGAAGGTTTGGACGGTGATAAAAAAGTCAACTGTATATGCCAACAAAAAAAAAACAACCATATAACAACAAATCATTATTAGATTTCGCTTGGCGGCGCCACTTCCAAAAGAATTCGTGTTGTCAGTTCGAGATGTAAGAAACTAAGTCCAAAGTAACGAACGTGGTTTTTCTAACAGCGCCTTTATTACAAAAACATGTCATAAGAAAAGTTTCAGCATTATCCATCCCTATTACTTTGTTTTTATTATACAATGGCAAGTTTCACTACCACCCTTTTTATTTTCAAAATATTTTTTTTCTTCTATATCTTTATTTTGAGTTTATCTAATACCGTTAAACGAGAATTCTTGTATATATGTATATATATAATCTGAATCTCGGAAACGGCTCCAACGATTTTCTGAAATTTAGTATGCAGGGGGTTTCGGGGACGATAAATCGATCTAGCTAGGTTTCATTTTTAGAAAACGTCGTTTTATCTGTAAAAAAAATACTGAGCAAAGCTCGGTCATCCAGGTACTTATATTTATAGAAAGAATCATATCGAATTTGACAGACGATATACTCAAGGTGCAAGTGACGACGCGTGGTTACATAGAAATGTCTTGAAAGAGAATGTTTGTGGCAAGCTTGATCTGCACTTGACCGCACGAAGATCTTAAAGCGAACAGTCTTAATATGCCTTGATTTTATCTTGATGACAATAAAGTTGATTATAACTGCAATTTTAAAGAAGAGATATCTTTTACTTGTGCTGCTGTATTTGATTGTGCTAAAAATAACAATTTTAATTTTAATGCAGATAAATACCGTATCTCATTAAGGCCTTCGCTTCCTTTTAACTGCTAGAACTATAGTCCTGTGTTATATTAAAAGTTAAATAGCAGACTGCCATACTTCATCCTTGCCAATAACCAACGTGTGTAGGATAGGCATGTCGTAATTCATAAGGCCTGATTTGTATCTACCGTATTCTCATGGTGCTAGAGTTGAAAATCCTAAGTCATCTAAAGGATAGACAACTCACTGCCGTACCTCGTTCCTTACTCAATCAAAGCTGCTGCAATCAAATAACCAACGGTAAAGAAAAAATGGGAGTTCTCATACGTTTTTAAAACAAACACTTTCAACCTTATTCCAATATCGTTAGAGATGATAATTAAACTTCACATTAACAAGTCACTTTTAACTCAGTCACACTGCTGAAAGATTGATGGTACTCTCGTACGTACTTATTCCACTCCGACTGTATTCTAATAGCGTTAGAGTCGATTGTCCCGTGTATTTTTTTACGATGGATGGCTCACTGCCATACCTCGGCCTTCACTCAATCAAGCTGTTGCACTTGAACTACGGACGACGGTGGAGGGATGGAGATCTCGTACTTTATAAGTCCGCTGCCGCGACCCGTGGAGAGGACCAGCCCTCCTACTTCTTTCACGTCACTGCTGGAAAAGAAAAGACATGTTAAAAAATCTTATTTTTTGAGTATAAATAGAGGAAATAAGCCACTTAAATTAAGAATTCTAACTAGATTTATTTTTTTGCAGATAAAAAAAATTAAGCAATTTTGCTAGTAGATTTTGGCACTCCGCCTTCGTCGTCATCCACCGATATACAATGCTTTATTAATCTCTGAATAATTAATCTAAATGGGGTCAAAATAAACATCAGTGTGCAAAATGACTTAGTGCCTACCATAGACGGTACTTATTTTAATCTTGAAACGGTTGAAATGAATTAAAATAAATAGATGGCGCTTTGGCAACTAGTTTACAATAAAAATTTTATTTCAACGTAAACTTATAACAGTATTATAATGAATGAATAAATTCATTAATTAATAAAAAAATCAATGTCAAAGTCAAAAAGCCAGTCAATTTTTTTTAAATAAACTTAAGAAATGTGCTTTTGAATCCATAATTTTTTTACCTACTACCCATTCAGGACGTCTATTGTTTTAACTGTGGAGAAGAATGGGTGGACAAAGAATGGAAAAACCATACAATATTTAATGTAATACATTTACAATTAAAACATTCAAGAGCCCGGAATGAATAATGATAACGAAAATACAAAGATTATAGTGCATAATATTATACATAATATTTGACAAATATTTTATAATAAACCAACCAACCAAAAACGCGGCCATGCTAGCTCGCTAGCTCGTACCTGTTGTGGTGGCGTGCGTGCTTGTGCGCCAGCTTGGCGTCCTGCGGCCGGATGATGTGCAGCTGCGAGCCGGCCACTAGCCGCCGCGCCACGTTCACGCCGCCTACAGAGCCGACCACGATTTGGTTGCCGATCACTTGGCCCGAGCGGTTCGTTACCTACGAGTTAGAGGAGGGACAACAACAATAATTAATTCCAGAACATTAACTGCTTGAGGAGCTCGATGGGTGACCAAAAATGTATCATCTCGTGCTCCTCCGTGCTTCGGAAGGCACGTAAAGCCGTTGGTCCCGGCTGCATTAGCCGTCGTTAACAACCACCAATTCGCACTGGGCCTGCGTGTTGGTTTATGGCCCGTTCTCACTATCCATCCATAGGGAAGGCTCGTGCTCCAGCAGTGGGGTTATAAAATGAGCTGGTGATGATGATGATGATGATGACAATATTTTTAACACGTATGCAGCCATTGTTTAAACATTTAATACTGCTTTGTAGTACAAGGGTAAGTGCCTTGCAAATAAACAGAGAATATGCTTCAAATAGTTCTTTCAAACATTAACCACCTATTTTTAATTTGACGTGACTTTACCCTTCCTTTTTTCCAAAACTGGCACTGAAGTAAACTGATGAAGAAAGAAAATAATACCTAATTGACACACAATATAAGGAAATGTTTTAAACAAATTTAATTTTGAAAACACTGTACAATCAAGATAAAATAACAGATTTTCTATAGAAAATGGTTGACTTGTTTGAGTTTGGAATTGGCATTTATTTTAACTGAAAGCGCGTGTAAATCCTTGGAAAATTTAATTAAACCCGCTTCGCCTTAATTGCTTATGTTGCTCTACGTCACTACTTTGAAACACAACTTTTGGACTATAACAACAACGTTTTTCAAAAGCTTGGCAAAGTCTAAGTTCAAAATTACTCACTCGCTATACACTAAAATAGTCGTTTCTAAGAGCGACTGATTAATAATCATAGGTTTAAATTAAATAGCTATATAAAACATAGACTCTATCGCATTACAAAACTAATGGAGAACAATAACACATTAAGCTGAATATGCGCTCAATGTAGATGTAAGATTTAGTTACAAGTGACTAGAGTACAAAACTAATTTAACCAAATTCTAATTTACTATTTACCGTAATCAATAAAGACAATAAAGGTCAAGCCTACTTATTTAAAATATTATGTAAAAACTAACAGCGTTTCCAATGAATAGGTTTCAAATAACTCTCTGTAGACTGATCCTGAAAAACATATATGTTTAGCATCAGGACAACAGACAAAACGAGAAGAGTAAACTGAAGCAAGAGAAAACAGTTAGAACACTGATGAGCACGCTTCAGGCTGTGTACTAGGTATAAACCGAACATATTAATGTGACAAAAATAACGATAAGCCGTGGCTTTTGTAAGACAAAAAAAGTTCAAAGTAAATTACTCACTTCAGGATTTTAACTACTTTAGATGTGAAATGATGACAGTACTCACAACTTGTATATGCGTCGGCTGTTCGTGTTGTTGATGTTCTATCTCGATGCTGTTTTGATGCTGCTGTTGTTGGTGTTGTTGCTGCTGCTGCTGCTGTTGTTGTTGTTGTTGTTGTTGTTGCTGCTGTTGTTGTTGTTGCTGGACTTGCTGTTGAACTTGTTGCGCAGCTTGTTGCGCTGCCTGCTGCGCTTGTTGCTGTGCTTGTTGGTTCGCTTGTTGTTGCTAAAATACAACAAATGTTATTTGTATAATGTAGCTACTAATGATCACAATCGTTTTTCATTTTTGTTTTTTTTTCATATTAGGTGAATTGTTATTTGTTGGAAATTTTATTTTTACTAAATTAGCCTACAAAATTGTGTAAACGTATGTTTTCTGTCACCGTTTATAAGAAATAATATTTTAAATGGCTAATGCACATAAAGACATTTCTGTGTTCTATAATGGTGAAGTTTAGGCTTTCATATCACCTGATTCGACTGAAGATGGACGCGCACTTCACCAAGAACCTTTAAGCACTGAAAAGCACAATAGCGACAGGCGTTTAGAACCACCCATAAACTTATGTTTATGACTAAATTATTTGACAAACTACAAAACACCGTAGCAATTGTAACAAAAAAATTTACGCGCATCAATGCGCGTGAGGTGGTTATAAAATGATTGCGAATCTGTGGCCGAATACCAATTACAAAATGATTAGAGCAGGAAGTATTGGAAATAACTAATGTTTTACACAGTCATGAACGTCATTTTAAGAAACTTTAAGAAAATTTGCTATTTTTGAACACTGTGCAAATCATATTATTAATACTGAGATTGAACATTTACACTTTCGATTGTGTACCCGATATGGCAGTACATACATTTCTAGGTGGAAGATCCATGTGTTGCCTTTGATGAAGCATTAAGTGATTTTTCTGGAAGAACGCTTTGCCACACTGGTCGCAAACGTGAGTCCTTAGCGTACAGCTGCCGTCTGGATGCCTGTTAAACGAAAATAGACTTTAGTACACGCTAAATAGACATAATATTTCATGCAACAGCTAAGACGGACAAGGTTATCTTATTGGTATGTCTATGTGTTGGTGAAAAGTAGCAAATTCAAAGAATCTATTGACTTTTTGTGACTCTCGAATATTAATTCAAGTTCAAACAGCGAATTATCGTAAATGTATAAGCATCCTAACTAACCACAAAACAAAGTAAAGACAAACGCACAAATTAGTAATAAGCATTACACATAATATAAGACTCGTCACAACTTACAGTGACCCTTTCACTGGTTATCGCTATATAGATGCCATCATAATTTGAACCTTGTAAAGTTGCAATAGGAAAATTGAAATTCAATAAAAAGTATATTATGCTGTACCAGTCCAAGGGTTAAAGAGTATCCGTAACTTTTTTAACCGTTTTTGTCTACAATATCAATATGGAAGGTACAATAATAATGGATAGGCTATAGAACACATCTTAGAAAGTATAATAACTGTTAGGGTCTTCACTGGGGACTTTATAGAAATGATAGCAGCTGCTGCTCGCCCCATGCTCCAACAATAACTTATTATTAAGTTTGGATAACAGCTTTGTTATTTTTAGATTAAAGGAAAGATTTTGCTGTTGAACAGCGTAGCCGTGTATATGGAAAGCGAGGAACATATTGCCTCAAGTTGTAGTGACAGTCATCGCAAGTTGATTGTTATGAATGAATCCCGGGGGTCCATATTGGCTCACCTAAAGTTTTTTACCCGAAATTGTTATTCCTACCGATTTGTAATCCAAATTATCACTTCCTAAAAATTTTCTTCCTAAAGTTTTTATTCATACAATTTGATGATGTTCATAGCACTCATGTTTCCGAAAATTGTTATTAATAATATCACTAATGTAAATATATTTAAACTCCTACTGTTGTTTTTCATAGTGCTTTTATCCCTAAACATAATTTGCAGTGTAAAGTGATGTATATTAATGTGAGAAACGCCCTAAAGTCGCTTCTGGCAGTGTTTCGCTATTTATGTCAACCTAGCCCGCTCGTCACTTCGCTCCTCGCTAACCTAGGCGAATTTATTTTAAAGTCGTTTCAACAAAAAAGAAATGACTTTGAATAATAGTGTAAAAGACGGTTATGTTGAGAAAATGTAAGAAAACAAATAATAGTATAATAGATGTTTATTGCTACTGACATTATGAAGTTGAATGATTTGGAATTATGAACATTAGAAACAGAGTAGTTAGGAATTGTGATTGTTAGGATGAAAAATGTAAGGAAGAACATTTTCGGAGTTCCAATTATCGGAGTTGGAAATTTTGGTGAACTTTGGCGCACCCGAATCCCGGTAGGGTCTATGTCGACAACGAACTTTTCGATATTGTGTCGGGTTGATTCTGATTTCCACGATAAGAGTGCATTAGTTACCTTGGGATCAGAACAATGTATGTGATGTTGTCTAATATTTATTTACTAGATTCTCCGAGGCGTTCGGGTCGTAGGTACTAATAACACCTAGGTACGATACTAACCTTCTATGATGCGCTAACAGACCGTGTTTGGCGGCGAAACCTTTACCGCAATCCACACAGAAGTGGATCTTCGGACGGGGTGGGGTTATATGGTGATTCTGCAACAACACAGCAACGTTACAATAAAAAATAATGTACAGACAAATTATTGATATAAATTAGAATAGGTTTAAATCTTACCGTAGCTATAACTTGCGTATGTACAACGTTACTGGGATTTGATAAGAGAATTTGGCTTGGTTGATCTGAAAAGAAAAAAATTGTTACTCGAGATACACCTATCAGCATGATTGTAGGTGAAGAGCTTATTAATGATAATATACATTTAATTTTACGCAAATATTGTTGCGAACAAATTACTATTTGTTTTTAAATAGTAATAGTAATAGGCGAACCTTGACATGATTCGCCTATTTTTTGTTAGCTCATGAAATCGACGACCTAGAACAATGTTTCAGCTGGACCTAGTGACAACCACTTTGTAATTTTCCTTTGTAACAAGAAACCTCATTATCTCGTTGGTGTGTTTCATGTATGTTTGCAATTATCCGGGCTATAGACAGAAGCCTACCTGCCATCATAATATTACCTTTTGCCATTATATTATTACTACCTGCCATTATAATTTATTGTTACCTGCTATTGTAATCCTTTGGCTTACAGAGTAGATAGTGTTGATTAATTTCGGCGAGTTGGATTGAGCCACGACAGCATAGTTGGTAGTGCACCTGACCCGGCATGTCATAGGGTGCGGGTTCGAATCCCGCTGGTAGAATTTTTTCAACACATTGTCTTCTTTTTTTTTTAAATTTTATTTTATATTATTTGAAATGGTGTCTCACTGTGTGCAGCCTGGTGCGCGGCGGCGACGAGGCCGGGCTGCAGCGCGGCGGTGAGCGCGCACAAATCCGTTACGCACGTACGGTCGCCCGCGTGCAGCCGCACGTGCAGCGACAACGCCTCCTGGCACACGCGGAACAAAGCCGGTTCAATAAAGCCGTAAATTCGCAGAGAAAAGAGGTTCAAACTACCCATTTATAGCAAAACGAATTTTATAGAAAACAGCAAAATGTTTTGACTCAAACTGTTTCTGAAACATGTGTAATCACTGTAATCACTTCATGTTTATCAGCATGTCGTTGCCTATCAAAATAGGCGCCTTTCAAAAATGTTTGGCATATCTTTTAGTAAAATTGTTTGAGTACGTATTTGATTTGGTATACGTATTACGTAACAGCTATTCTTTTTTCACATATTATTAGTAGATCATTTCATCTTATTATCAGATGACAACGTCCTCTTTCCATACAATTTTTAAGCAAATAGTCAAGAATTCTAAAGATGTGAACAATCACACTTAATATTATAAATGCGAAAGTTTGTGTGTATGGTGTATATTTGTTGCTTCTTTACGCTACAACGGATGGATGGATTTGGATGAAATTCGGCATACAGATAGTTTATAACCTGGATTACACATAGGATACTTTTTATCCCGATATTCCCACTGGAACGGGAACCACGCGGGTGAAACTGCGGGCGGCCACTAGTATAATATAATTTCGTGAAAAAGCCAATCGTTGTACCCAGATTGACATCAGACCTGATTCGCAACTCTGCTTATATAAGACTTAAAGAGATACTAACCTTTGTGTTGAAACAAGAACCACATTCGGGACACGCATATCCAGGTGTGGTTTTTTCAGACACTATTTGACCGTCCGCACCAATTATCTACGAAAATAATAAAAATTATAATTAGCAATTTTCTTGCGAATTATTTCAGAGACAGAATAAGTGTTGAATTTGTTTGTCACGAGCAGGACTCGAACCCACACTCTCTATGTTGTGTAGTGTATTTGTTTTGTTCAATCACTTTTATGGCATGAGCCGAGTGGCGAATATTTCGGTCGCAGTTTTATTTAAAATTGTAAATGTTAAATAAGTGCAATTGTCGTCATAATTTTATTTGGCTCTTATTACATTTTATTGGGTTGCGATCTGTGCTGTCTGTTTCAATTGAGGCCCGGTATCCACTAAAAGCGGAGAGAGTAGAGAGTCGAAAACAACCATTAACATTTCGTTTTAGTCCTGGCAGGATCGCCACGTGTTGTGCCGCCGATAGTGCGATAGATGATTGCGGGTTGGAGTCAAATCCACATTCCTATCAAATATTCTTGTTTTATTATGTACACACACCTGCCTACTATAAACTGACTACTATAAACTGTCAAATTTCCTCAATAGACTTTAAACTTTGTGTATATTGCCATATGGTTGAAATTTTTTTGAAGAAACTTTAAAATTTTGGATAGGTTAATGTTTAGGTGTCGTCTGTACAATTATTTTAGGTAAGTACACTCTGAATTTGTGATGCTTAAAATTTTGTAGGTTGTTGCTCCTTTCTTTCTTTAACATCAGCATCTGATAACCCAATTTCGTGTCGCTCATTCAAAGTTCAAAAAATTCAAAATTCATAATCATTTATTTAGTTTAGGCTACAAATAGCTATTATGAACGTCATTATGCTATCGCTCATCTCCGACAAAACTTCACTTTTTCTTTAAATAAAAATTTATATGAACATATTAATTAACCCATCCAGAAAGTCAATACGCGTATGTATAGGCATTTAGAAGGTCACAGCAGGGTGCCTAGTGTGAGTTTTGTTTACTATCCGTATTCATTCGATTACTTTTACGAAACCGAAAATTAGTATGGCATTGAAGCAGCGCCACCTGGCGATATACGAGAAGAGTTAAAATTTTGCCATACAAATTCTCGTTTTCGTTAACGTAAGTGAATGGCGAATGAAACTCGCACTAGGCACCCAGCAGTCTGACATTGTATGGGCATTGAACCCGTACATCTGTTTGTTCAATGAATAAATTTAAAATATTATTTAAAAAAAAATATCTCCACTCAATTTTCCTCCCTCTCTTTCTCCTCTCTACCCATCTTCACTTTGGTGGGTACTGGGACTAATCTGTGTGTGTATTTGTGTGTAATCTGTGTCTAATGTTGTAAATAAAAATAAAAAACTGCTTTGCCAATTGCAAGTCACGGTCATTGAAATAGCATCAGCTCACCTGAACTATTTGCGGCTTGAAGTCATCCTGTTTTATAAGATAAAAATTGTACATTAGTATCAAAAAAAAATAAAGAAAACAAAGAATTTGAACGATTCGAATTCGAACGTATTAATGAACTAAAACATTGCTAGGGCACATAGAATCAATAGGTAGAAAACGTTTAGTTTGAATTCCCATAACTAATAAATAAATAACTTATACAATAACAAGTACAAACTTAATCATAATCCAATGTTTCATGAAATAAATATTTTTTGATTAAACGTCATAAAGTGAAATGTAACAATACATTTATGCAAAAATGTCTCATCTAATCAATTGCAGTAAAGATAACAGTAACATAATTTAAGTCCAAGTCCTTTAGGACTCAATCCGAAATTTCGAAATAGGTTTTAACTGGAATGTTACGTAAAAGTTTTAAATAGCAAATAATTATAATAATTAGTTATTTGCTTTTCTTTTCTAGTCAAAGAATATTAGTTGTGGGATTCCAAAATAAACACTGTAAACAGGGTGTTTGGAAATGGGTATAACATTCCAAATGGATTTAAAACTCGTCCAATATCTACCTCATCTACATTTAAACCAGTATTCCTTTTCGTGATCTATAAAGTTACTGATATAGACGTCATCTTTTTTCGCGATGTTACACACATTTTCAATAAAAAACAAAATCATTAAAATAATATTTAACCTACAAGTATTTAAGAGCGTTTACGCCGCACACTAGCGCCGCCAATGAAAAAAAACATATCTAGTAATTAGAGATAGAAAATCAAATTATGCTTAACAAACTATTTGAATGAAGTCATTTAGCATTTTTACGTCACCTAATGATAACATATATAAAAACGGCCACTTTTAACTATAACGCCGTATTTAACTAAACCATAACATGTCAGATGTTCATTAGGTGACGTAAAAATGCTAAAGTACCTCATTCAAATAGTTTGTTGAGCATAATTTGATTTTCTATCTTTAATTACTAGATATGTTTTTTTTCATTGGCGGCGCTAGTGTGCTCTTAACTAATTTATTGGATATTAAAGATTTATTCGTCATCAAGATATGAAGATATTTTAAAAGGGGTGCTAACAAACGCGATAGACATTTACTGTCTCTTGTATTTAATGGCATAAACATTACATCCCCAAGGACCAAAATTAAATGCCTACCAGTGTGCTAGGTGCGAATTTTCTGGACTATTCGATCGACCGAGTAAGCTAAACTACAATTTGTATGATGTCGAAGCAGCGCCACCGCAAATGTGTATTTTATACTAACTCGGTAGAGCAGTGAATAAAAAAGACACTTTGAAAATTTTATATACAAAATGTAACATAATATAGGGTACACCCTGTAAGTAGTTTGTTAAGAATCGGCTACAGAATCTATTTTTAAACACCCGGATTCTTTATTAAAAAATATTAAGGGTAGTTTCTGCACATCAATTTCAAAACTTTTAGCATAGAACAACTCGTTCTCATGGAAAAAATCAGCTCTTCTATACATTTTGATCGAGTTATGTATTATAATGTATGGATTGGCTGAATTTATTTTACGATTTCACAGTAAGCCCTGTCGTAAAAATAAAGCTAAATGGTAAGTAAATACTTACCTTAAAGTTTTTCTAGTAAAAGCAAAATTACTAACAATTTACGAAGTGTTGAAAAAACTACCACGGGCGGGATTCGAACCCGCACCCACTGATAATCCGGGTCAGGTGCGCTACTAATTTCTAGCCGCTATCAGTAGCCGATTCTTAACAAATTACTTTTAGGGTAAGCCTTTATTATGTATCATAGTATATAGAATTTGTTAAAAAATTAATTAATTTAATTTATAGTGATGGTCCGCCCCTTTGCCCTCATTAAAACACCCCTTGCTTACCTGTACTTGTTGGTCTTGATTGATGAGGGTAGTCTGCTTGATGACAGTAGTTTGTTGCCACTGTTGTTGCTGCATTTATTATAACAACAATTGTTAATATTAACGTCAATAATAAAGAAAGGTTGAAACTTACAGCGCTCACCTGAACGATTTGCGGTTTGAAATCGTCCTGTTTGATAACAGTTGTTTGTTGCTGTTGCTGTTGTTGTTGCTGCTGCTGCTGTTGCTGTTGTTGGACTTGCTGTTGCTGTTGTTGCTGCTGCTGTTGTTGTTGTTGCTGTTGTTGTTGTTGTTGTTGTGTCTGTTGTTGGGGCTGCGTCGTCATGAGACAGTGCCTAGTCATTTTGCAGTGTTGTTGCAATTCGGATTTGCATTTGAATGCCTCGCCGCATTCTAAACAGGCGACGACACCTTCTCCTGTGTGTATTCTGTAAGACACACAGTATGTTATTATATTCTGTTCCAAAACAATTCTTCAATTTGTTAATTGATGATTATTAATTGAAGTATTGATAAATTATATTTCTATTTTTAAAAGTTGTAAAGTTTCCATAAAAAATATTGATTACGATCTTATACCTAACAATAATAACTTTACAACTCGTTTTTTTTAAATATTATGAAGTCTTATTTCATATGCGCCGCCAGCATTTACTTCTGCAAGAACTATCACCTAACAAGAACTCTTGTCATTTGCTCCCTCATTCCGAGCATGTTTGAGACATTAATTTGGTGAAAATCGTGGGTAGGCGCTAGATGCAAGCAACACAAAACTGGTCGTTGTAGATATCTTTGGAGGAGGTATTTGTCCAGCAGTGAACGCCTTTTGGCTGAGATGAAGATGATAATAGGGTAACAACAATGTCTCACTTTATATGCGCGATCATCGTCCGCTTCTGCAGGACCTCCTTGCCGCAGACGGGGCAGGAGTGCGGTACCTTGCCCGCGGCCGTGATTCACCAACTGGAACTTGCAACAGCGACCCGTGAAAGCGACTGTGCTCATACTTACATTGCTGGCTGCTAATCGCGACAGATATGTATCGATCTTCATACAAACTTGGCTGGCCGCTGCTTGCGTGTATTTGATCAGTACAGCAATTTCGAAGGTTTTCAAAATAACGACCTCATTTCCAAGCATTTTTGAGAATATCGACCGACGAACTGTTGAAGGTCGTGAGTAGCCGCTGGATACGAGCATCAGAAAACCGGTCGTTATGGTAACCCTTGCGGGAGGTCTTTGTCCAGCAGTGGTCGTCTTTTGGCCGAGATAATGATGATAATAGAGTAACAACAATGTCTCACTTCATATGCGCGACCAGCGTCCGCTTCTGCAGGAACTCCTTGCCGCAGACGGGGCAGGCGTGCGGCACCTTGCCGTGCACGCGGCCGTGGTTCACCAGCTGGAACTTGCGAGCGAACGCCGCGCCGCAGTCGGGGCACACGAACGGCGACAGCGAACCGTGGAAGCGACTATGCATCACTAGGTGCTCCTGAGGGGGATTAATAAACAATTATAAATAATAAAATAAATGTATCTAACACTCACACCAATTATCTAGCCCCAAGAAAAGCTTCCTTAAGAAACTCGTTATATGGTTAACTAGACAACGGATAAACATACTTAATATACTTAAATACATACTTATTATACATAGGAAACACCCAGACCCGAAACAATATAGAAAAACAGGTATTTCTAAATGGATCCGACCGGGGATCGAACCCGGGACCTCAGAGATAGCGACACCATGAAAACCGGTGTGCAAGCCACTCGACCAAGGAGTTCGTCCAAAAAATTAAATTAATGAACGAGAAAAAGAGGGAAACCGGTAAAGAGATAGATATATAGATAGATAGCTAGATAAACACTTTATTGCTTACACAATTATACAGAAAACAAATTACAAAAAAATTAAATATAATAGTAGGCATAGGTAGTCTTATCGCTTAAAGCGATCTCTTCCAGACAACCTTTGTGACATAGGACAAATTAGCGAGACAATGAGAGGTAGACCTAGCTAAAAGAAAAGATTGAAGTTTAATCTTAAAAGTAGTAAGTGACTTGGAATGACGGGGGGTGATGAGGATTGAAGTTAGCTGTGTTAACTTGGAGAAAGTTAGCCAGAGATACGGAGATGTAAAGGGTATTAGGAGGCCTATGTCAAAGGGCAAACAGAACACAAAGGGAATGGTTGAACCTCACAAATCTTTTCATTGTTAACAATGTTACAGGTTTTCTGAATAAATGGCTATTATTAATATTAATAATAATAATAAGCTAATAATAAGCTTTCCTACACTCACACGAATTATCTGGCCCAATAGAACCATCGTTATGAAACTCGTTAAATGGTTACTAGACAATGGATAAACATACTTAAAATACTTAAATACATACCTTATTAAACATAGAAAACACCCAGACCCGAGACAATTTAGAAAAACAATAATTTTTAAATTGACCCGAACAGGGAATCGAACCCGGGACCTCAGAGATGGCGACACCATGCAAACCGGTGTGCAAACCACTCGACCAATGAGGTCGTCCATCCAATAAATTAGTTATTGTCTTGTGCATACCATGTTTTTTGGTGTTCTTGGCGTATTTGACATTTCGGCACAGTTGCATGCGTCAAAGTCAGAAGAAAGTTTTTTTTTATTCCTTGCGGATAAGCATTTCGTTTTTATCGCACCTGATGTAAAGTGCAGGTGCAAAGGTTATATCAGGGACTAGCTGTATGCCACCATTTACATGATATATTTATAGGCCAACGAGTAATGATAGGCCGAGTGATTATCAGTCTCGATGCAACTAAATCTTAGTAAAGGTTTGTACAGTGTACCTTTTGCGCGAAGCTCTCCCCGCAGTCGTTGCATATGTAAGGGCGCTCGCCCGCGTGGAACTTGCTGTGCGTGACAAGATGTCGCTTCAGTGGGAAGCCGCGGCCACACTCGCCGCAAACGTATGGCCGATCGCGACTGTGCACCTATAATGACAAATAACCCCCTTATTCATAAAAACTATTTAAGCATTATTTAGTTAAATATTGCTTTGTCAACGTCACACAAACGTCATTTTGAATTTGAAAAAAAAAGACAAAACAATGATTAACTAAATTATGCTAAAATAGTTTTTATGAATATGGGGGTAAGTGTGTAACACTAACAAGAAAAACAAAAGCAACAACAGTAATTCATGATAATATAGCTAGATGGTGCTATAGCAAGCATTCTGAAAAACGCTATTGCAATGTTCTTTCAGATCAATATAAGCAACCCAGTATATTGACTAATCCGATCCAAGAAGAATCGATTAGGGAACGGGGACACGATAGTTTTTCGTTTCACACGGCTGAAGGAACCCTTAAGTTTCTCGCCGACGACTCCACGAAAGAGTCCAGTGTCGCTGAAAATACAGCCTGAGGCAATCAGCAAACTCTCTCCAAAAACAACCCAGTGTATACAAAATCGATTCGAATCTAGCATTAGCACTTTGCCTGGACACTTCATACAGCTTTCAAGCTTTAAAAGTTAAAATAAACACTTTATATGCTTGTAAAATCGGTGAACAAAGGGATACTCTAAAGCTTTAATCTATGATCATTATTTTCATTATAATCATCATGTTTACTTACTGCTTTAAGCCTTCCTTTTAATACGCCAACTTACCTAGCTTTAATAAAAATAATCTAATCGCGTTCTACAAGTAGACCTGAAACATTACAAAAATCTTATGCTATAAAATTTATATTTAATAACTTAAAAAAGGCATAGTAGGCGAGTAAGCAACTTACTCTGGAGTGCCTGACGAGGTGGTGCTTGAGTGTGAACGTTATTTTGCACTCGTGTTACCACCGCCGGTCCGCAGTGTAGGAGCAAATGCGTATTGAGGCAGATCTTTCTAAAAACTCAGTGATAAAATCCAGAAAATTACTTTGAAGTGCCATCTTGCACTCGTAGCAGCGGTACGACCGGTCCGCGGAGTGTAAGAGCAGGTGGGTGTTAAGTAGTGCTTCTTAGAATCCAGTGATCTGTCATTAATCCAGCAACTTACTTTGGAGTGCGTGCCGAGGTGGTGTTTGAGCATGAACGCCATTTTGCACTCGTAGCAGCGTTACGGCTGGTCCGCGGAGTGTAGCAGCAAGTGCGTGTTAAATCAGTTCTTCCTGAAGTCCATTGATAGAACCCAGTGACTTACTATAGAGTGCATGACGAGTTAGTGCTTGAGCGTGAACGCCATCTTGCACTCGTGGCAGCGGTACGGCCGGTCCGCAGAGTGTAGGAGCAAGTGTGTTTTAAAGCAGTTCTTCCTAGAGTCCAGTGATAGAATCCAGTGACTTACCCTGGAGTGCATGACGAGGTAGTGCTTGAGCGTGAACGCCATCTTGCACTCGTGGCAGCGGTACGGCCGGTCCGCAGAGTGTAGGAGCAAGTGTGTTTTAAAGCAGTTCTTCCTAGAGTCCAGTGATAGAATCCAGTGACTTACCCTGGAGTGCATGACGAGGTAGTGCTTGAGCGTGAACGCCATCTTGCACTCGTGGCAGCGGTACGGCCGGTCCGCAGAGTGTAGGAGCAAGTGTGTTTTAAAGCAGTTCTTCCTAGAGTCCAGTGATAGAATCCAGTGACTTACCCTGGAGTGCATGACGAGATAGTGCTTGAGCGTGAACGCCATCTTGCACTCGTGTCAGCGGTACGGCCGGTCCGCAGAGTGTAGGAGCAAGTGTGTTTTAAAGCAGTTCTTCCTAGAGTCTAGTTATAGAACCCAGAGACTTACCCTGGAGTGCGTGACGAGGTGGTGCTTATGCGTGAACGCCATCTTGCACTCGTGGCAGCGGTACGGCCGGTCCACAGAGTGTAGGAGCAAGTGTGTTTTAAAGCAGTTCTTCCTAGAGTCTAGTTATAGAACCCAGAGACTTACCCTGGAGTGCGTGACGAGGTGGTACTTATGCGTGAACGCCATATTGCACTTGTTTCAGCGGTACGGCCGGTCCGCGACTGTGGGAGCAGGTGGGTTTTGAGTCTGAGACAGATCTTCCTAAAGCCCAGTGATGGGATTCAGTAACTTACCCTGGAGTGGGTGACGAGGTGGTGCTTGAGCGTGAACGCCATTTTGCACTCGTGGCAGCGGTACGGCCGGTCCGCGGAGTGTAGGAGCAGGTGGGTGTTGAGACAATGCTTCCTAGCGAATGCCTTGCCGCAGTGTGCACAAACATGTGGCCGCTCGCCTGTTTATTGGAAACAAGCAAACAGCATAACTTATCACCAATAGTTAGCAAAAAAAAAGCCGAGGTGTTACTAGAAAGGGGACACCTCGGCAGGCCCCACTATGATATAATCACCAATAGTTAGTGAAGCCCAAAAATATTTTGAAATAAGTAAATGGTCTATACATCATTACAGGAAAAGTCGACCTAGATCCGTTAAGGGCGTGTAGTTCCCTTCGTTTCTGACTGATTTGACTATGGAACACCCTACCCTAAACCTAACCGTTTTCGAGATAATCTAGTTTTTATAAAAATTGCCGATTTTTCGACTATTACATAAAATATTTGGCAATATGTAGGTCTTATTATCATTATTATTGGAATTTTACATGCAAAATAAGATGCTTTATGACCAAAATTGTACGTACGTTAACTAAATAGGTTGTTTTAGACGATTAAAAGTAAAAAAGTTAACAAAAAAATTAGAATTAAAGTTTATTTTTCTTTAGAGGATATCTAAAAAAATATTTATATTTTGCAGATAAACCTAAAAATATCTACGTTTCATCAGCTATCCAACGATGTAATAATATCTAGGATTATCTAATTTTAGCAGTTCTAATATTCTATATCTAGGCACCACCGCAACAAAATGCATAGCTATTTTTTTTTGTAAATGTAACTATTGTATTTGTATTCTTAATTTATTTATCAACAAGACATTGACATGAAGCGCAAGTTGTTTGGTTGTTAATCTGCTTATGTAATTCGTCCATGGTAGATGCGATATTTTTTATTATTTTCTGTTTCCTACTCAACTTGGCTGTGTTTCTGGACTGTTTCTTCTAATTCGTGACTGCTGTGCTTGTAAACTGGACTCTGATTTGTTCTTGTGATACGGAACTGTTGAAGATGACGACCTACACCAACGAGGAATATGCTGATATGTTGATTTGCTACGGATACTGCAATGGTGTGTCCGCACAAGCCCGTAACGAATACATAACTATCTATCACTATCCCGGCCGACGAGTGCCGGATGTGAGCGTGTTTGACGGAGTTTATCGAAGACTTCGAGAAACTGGCTCCGTTTCAAGACGACACGTACAGATTTAGGAAGACCACGTGTGAACGACGAACCACAAAACAATAAGATAGTGGAACGATTTACATTCGATCCAACTACTTCCACTAATGTTGTTGCCCATGATCTGGAACTCTCGCAATGGAGAGTAGCGGGCCTATTCCCATACACGCCAGTACATGCTATCGACGAAGGAGATCCGGCGAGAAGCCTGGATTTCTGCAGATTCATGCTTAATGCTGACTTAGAAGACCCGACTTTCCTTAGAAAAATATTGTGGACAGATGAATCGAAATTTGATAAAGATGGGATTACCAATTACCACAACTCTCATTATTGGGCCCCGAAAGTACTGAGAAATCCCAATAATAAAAGAGTAAAGGGGTCACAACAAAGATTTAGTGTGAATGTATGGATGGGCATTATTTCACATCATTTGGTTGGGCCTTACTTTCTTTCTGACTATTTAAATGGGGAAACCTATGAAAACTAAAAGAAAACCTAAGCGATTTAGCGAGATGGCTGCCCTGCTCATTTTAGGAGAAGTGTCAGAGAATGGTTGGACACAAACTATCCAAACCAATGGATTGGACGAGGTGGGCCTTTACGCTGGCAAGCCAGAAGTCCGGACCTAACCCCCATGGATTTTTATGTATGGAGGCACATGAAGAGCCTCGTTTACAGTAAGCCCAACCCAATTTCATCAATTGAAGAATTGAGAGAGAGAATAATTAGTGCGGCCAATGAAATAAGGACTTTTAACTACTGGTGTCGTAAAAAGTGGACTTCACAGAAGAATGCAAAGATGTGTGCAAAACAGAGGTGGACATGTTGAACATGAACTTTAATGAACTTTAGCTCTAAAGACATTTTGTTGAAACTTTAATAAATGTTATTTTGTACTAACCTATTGTTTTATTTGGTTTCTACGGTCAAGGGACAAATTATACTTATTAAGAGGGTGCAGCGCGGACGCAAAACTGCGAGTTTCAAGTTTCTTTATGATAGCGAGCGAGCGGCGCGTGGCAGTGGTGTGACAACGGCGCACGACTACTAATACGCACGCACACTAATATCTGTACAGAGTAGGCTGGTGATTTAATTAGAGCAATGTTTGCTTTCGTAAAATCATAGGCGTTTGGGTATAAAATAATAAAAGTCTTAATATTTTCACATTCATATTTTTTATTGAAAAATAAGACAACAGTGGCCTGCGGAATATCAATAAAAACATTTTGATGTCGGATCATTGTTTCATTTGTGCTATATTTACAAAGTTTCTGAAGAAATAAGTTTTTAGATATCATTACTTTTACATATTGTTTATGCAGTTTCTGGGTATTTGTTTTAAATTCCAAGACAACCATGGCCTTGTGAAAGGATCAAGCTAACCTACACTAGTCCTTTTAACGTATATGACCTACTCAGTGTCTAGAACCAATGACTTAAAAACACGAAATTTTCGAAATTTCGCGCGGCACCCCCTTAAGAGCCATTATTTTTCACCTCCATGTTGCATATGAAACTTAAGTTTTTTTAAGAATTCTCATACTATCCTAGACTGTTATACCTCAATGGACAGCTGGTAAAACATAGATATTTTTCAGCACTTCTGCAAAACATGTACCAAAAATATTTGTTTAGATATCCTTTATAGAAAAATAAACTTTCAAATTTTTATTAACTATTTTTTACATTTATGCATCTATACGACCTATTTAGTTAACTTCGTAAAATTTTGGTTATTGAGATCATTAAAGCATTTTATTTTACATGTAAAAATCCAATAATAATGATAATAAGACTCACATATTGCCAAATATCTTATCTAATAGTCGAAAAATCGCCAATTTTTATAAAAACTAAATAAATTGGAATATCTCAAAAACGGTTAGATTAAGGGTAGGGTGTTCCATAGTCAAATCAGTCAGAAACAATGGGAACTACACGACCTTAACGGATCTAGGTCGACTTTTCCTGTAATTCTGTATACTGTCTCACAGCTAGGCAAAAGCCTCCATCGTTGATATCAAGTCAAAGCTACAATTGTCTATAAGCTGACAAATGTGTAACAGTCTAGTTCACAGTAAGCAAATTTATCTAGATTATGGATGACTAAACTAGTCTAAGTAGGTCTTTGCACGAAAAATTCTAATCCAGGAGGATTTTAATTTTTGCATGGCAATATGATGGCAATGTCCTACATCAAAAGCGAAATTAAAGAGATTAGCTATAGTGCAATTACTAACCAGTATGTACCCTCGCATGGGTTGTCAGATGATGCTTTAACAAGAAGGATTTGCCACACTCCTCGCATGAGTAAGGCCGTTCCTTCACAGTGACCGGTGGAGCCGTTGTCATGACAGTGTTGCTGTTTAACATCTCCGTTTGTGAATACACCGTCTGAGAAGCAATCGGAGATCGGGGATATGTAAGGCATTCAAAAAAGAAGACATGCTATAGTAATTTGTTCAAAAAGGATTTTACTATCTTGCCACAGCTCCCCACAGATAAATAAAAATGACTAGGAAAATTTTACACAATTATTATATGTTTCTCTGATGGTTTATACAGCAATAATTTTACTTTACCAATAATGGGTGAACACAAATGAGACTGCAGCTCAAGAAATCATTGTTTTATGATAGATAGCTCTTGCTCAGTGGAAGGAGTTTGCTCACAAGCTGACTGGATAGGGACCAATCTAATACAGTATAGAATAATACTAATTTTGCAGTTAGAAGACTACAAGATCCAGTGAAATTACAGGGCATAGAAGTGAAGCTTCAGAGTTGACAATACATGCCGACCCATTGGTGTTGCAATTGTCCATTAGCTGAGGTGGCTACTTATCATCACTCAAGCTATATTATTCTGATTTGCCAGCATAGTATCAATAAAAAAATTACCACTTCCTTACCTTGGGTGAATTATTTGTTGTACCAGGCTCTTGCTTAGCATGCAATAAATGGTGTTGATGGACAGTTGTGCTCTGCATATTATCTTGCTGTGTCTGCGGAGTTGGCCCCTCATTCAAAGTTTTTATTGTACCATTTAACAAAGAGTGGTTCAACTGGGACGTATCTATGACGGGAGTTGCAATACCTTGGGCTTGCAATGCCCGCTTCATTAATATCTCATTGCATTCTTCAGCAGTGAGTTGGATAGGACCTAGTGGAGTCATGAATGGTTTAGATGTCAGATTCGCAGTTGCTGGAAAAAAATCATTTAGTAAAAAAAAAAGATGCACTACAAGCAGTTTAATATGTTCATATGAATACATATTTATATGTTAACTTTAGTGCCTTTAGTGTCTATAGTCATAGAATAGCATTACTTTTTAGCCAAAACTAGAAAATATTTTCTGGTTCACTATTTATGAGTATAACTTCCATTTGAAACTGATTGGATTTCTGTTTCCAATAAGTGTTATGAATTTGTAATACATATTTACCAAAAAAGTAAAATTACTGAAATATTTAAACTACTTACTATGTATAGTGGCAGTTTGGTTTTGCTGTGAAACTCTGCTAAGGGTGTGGGCTGGTTCATTCAATACAAACATTGCTCTTCTGGCAGTTGGTGTCCCCGTTGTGACCACTCTGGTGACTTGTGCAGCAGTATTTGATACTGCCACAACAGTGCCAATTTTCTCTTGAACCTGGGGTGTTTTGTGGGACATCACAGTTAGTGTTGTTTCTGGGGACACCTAAAAACAAAAATAAACAGTAGGATTAAATGAATGAATTAAAAGACAATTAATATAAACAAATAATTATATTTAATGCTGATGAGGTAAAGAAATTTAGTTGTGGAATTTCACAAACATGCGAGACAGCCAAAGTCTGGTGATGCTGAAAATGCCATCCGAGGCAATTAGCATATTTTCTTTAGAAAAAAAAGGAAAAAAATATCATTTTTGCCATCAGAGTAATTTTGTATAAAAAACATGATAAATACTAGAATATTAGAAACTTTTCTGTGAATAATCTATGATTTCTTGTTATGTACCAAGACAACTCTTTACAAAAAGAAAGGTGTATATTTATTTTGATAGATATTTTACTGAACTATAACTATTTTACAGACAAGGTCTTCGAGTTTTGAGTGCTGGAATATTTAAAGGAGAAAACTTTGATGATGATGATGATGATGCTGATATGATGGGTAAAATTAATTTGAATACTCTTTGCTTTTGGTGCAATTAACATATTCAGGCAAATAGTAGCAATATCAATATTTAACCAAAAAATTTATTGTCATGTGACATAAGTTTTATAAAATGAAAAATCTTTCAGGTACAAGGTAATTCATAAACAGATTGAAACCTACAGGTAAATGGTCTTAGAAAGTCCATAATATATAAGAATTTTGCACCCCTGTCTGTGCCTTTAAGAATATGAATTATTTACGTTTAGCACTTGTACATTGTGGTCTTGATAACATAGCAGTAAATAACACCCAGATTTCACTTGCTTGGAGTTAGAAAATGTATTGAGTGATAAATTAAATTGATTTGTTTCACAGTAACCAAAAAAATTAACAATTAATGATGTTTTGTTAATCTATTGCTACAAATTATCATCTTACACATATTTTTGTTTGTAAAATTTAGCCCAGTCTCTTCAGGCATGCATAATCATTGTATTGTCTTCTCTATTTTGTATATTATACACATATTTTTCTTACCGTATTCCCCAAGGTGTAGCTCAAGCTGCTCGGTGTTTCCACCTCGCCCTTGGTGAGATCCGCGGAACTCGTGAATCCCCATGAATAACCAAATCCCGACACATTATTAGGCGTTGGCATACACATCTTCGTCTCAATATCTGTATAACATCAGGAGCAAAACAAACCCACTAACACAAATCCACTATTTGATTGTAAACAAGAGTCCTCATGACAGTTTTAACATTACGATCATGTATGTACGCTTTCACACATCCACTAACGCACAACGACACAGAGCACGTCAATCAAATCGCCGACAACACCATATTTTTATAGTAAATTTGTACACTACCGTGATACCATGAACTTTTTTATTTGTACGAATGTCGAAAATTCTTCCTAAATTGAACTAACCAACTCAATTTAAAAGGCGGTATAGAACAACGACGCTACAACCGACATTGACACGCACGTAATCCGTACGAGACGTAACATCAAAATATCTTAACAACAGTTTAAACAGATTCATATCTTCAATAGAATAGATTTAACTTTAAAAAACCTAGTAAAGTTTATAACATTATCTGAATTGATGAAAACAATAATTTCATCGCACACACAAAAAACCGAACGCCATTTTGTTGTTTATGGAAAACCATTTTCTTTAAAATCTTTCTGGTTTTTATGGCAACAGACACCGATAAATAGTTATATAATTTAAATGTTTGTCTGTTTCCGAACGATATTTAAAACAAATAAAATATTGTTTATGACTGATGCTGCGTTTAGTTTTTGCAAGATAAGTACCTACCTACTAAGACTTGATATTTTGACACGTTTAGCAACATCAATCAATCGAAAGTAAAACGAAACGAATTTTATTTTGTGTGTAAGTAGTGATTACTTGCTCAGTGAGTAAGTAAATGTCAAATGTCGCTAAAATGCAATAAATAATTGAATAATTTCATTTTAAGTACTGTTTTTGTGAGGTTTGATAGAAAAATAAGTGTAAAACACACAATTTTAGATTAGTAGTTAAAGCATTAGTTCATCATGAATCCAATGTCGATGGACAGAGATGAACCCTCATCTTTGCTATCAGTTGCTACAAACCACCCGCTCGAACAATTTGTGCTATTAGCAAAAGGTGCCAAAGGATTTGCCTGTGCAGAACTTATCAAGCAAGTTCTAGAAGCACCAGGGGTTCACGTATTTGGAGAACTTTTAGAAATGCCTAACATAAAAGAGGTTAGGAACCGTTTTAAATTTTACTCAATGTTCAATAATTTATACTATAGAAATGATGTCAAATAAGCTACAGTTCACGATGGAGTATATATCTTTTCTTTATGAAAGGGGCATAATATATTTAATTTTGTCTGCTCTATGTTATAGTTGGAAACTGGTGCATATGCAACTCATTTCAAAACACTGAACCTATTTGCTTATGGTACATACAAAGACTATTTGGAGAATAAGTCAGATTATCTGGAGCTGACATCGGTACAGTGCAAGAAATTACAACACTTAACCATTGCAACACTCGCCACACAAGAAAAATGTATCCCATATAGTGTATTACTCAAAGAACTAGATATAAAAAATGTGAGGGACCTAGAAGATCTTATCATAGAAGCTATTTATGCAGGTATGTTGATTTTTACTGGCTCATTCTTTTGACCTATTTGAGTCCAACTACTTATGGTTCTTCAGGATATATTTGGGAGTTAGGCTATAGCAAAGCCAGCTTAACTGATTCTTAAAAGCTTTTTACATTGAGGTAGTGGATACAGTGACTAGTGAGTTTAGGTGTTTACCAATTATTATTGGTAATGGAAATTTATCTCATCACCAGTGCAATTTTATTTCCCCACTGCTGGGGCTCGATCCTTCCCTATAAATATATTACACTTTAACTTATATCACAAATATCAGTTTGCCTTTAAACATAGGCTTCCAACTTTTTCCTTCGCTGTCTGTCAGTCACCACTCTTGTCCAGAACGGCTGTAGCTATAATAAAATAACATTCTCAATTTGTAGACATAATCCATGGTAAACTGGACCAAGAATGCAAACGCGTAGAAGTGGATGTCGCACTGGGCCGTGATGCCCGTCTTGAGGATGCATCCTCCATCGCCGACGTGCTGGCTGACTGGTGCAACGCATGCGAGGCGGTGCTGAGCTCTGTGGACCGCCATATCCAGCGCGCCAACCACAACAAGCAGAGGGCTATCAGGCATCATCAAGGGATAGAACAAGAGGTTTGTTACGTAAATTGTTATGGAATTTTCGATTCTTATTTTTATCCATATCTATTGGGTCCTTACCTATGAAATTGATGTTTTGTATAATGATTTTTTATAAAATTATATTTTTCATACTAACGTTTTTTTTTTAATTTTCTTAGCATCTATTTATGTTAACACTATAAAAATTTAAGGGTAGTGTGTTTGTTTCACTAGCTAAATATAGCAGACATTAAAAAGAAAAAAAATCAAGTCCCTTCAAAGCTACAATGAAACAAAAAGTCAATTCCTCAAATCAAAAAAGAAGTCAATTTAAAAAAGATTGGAGAAATTGGGCCATAAAGACACAAAAAGAATAATCATTGTTATTACTGAAGCCTAAGTAATATAGTCCTAATTAAAGGTCTATAATAATATTAACAATGGGTATTGACTTTTAGAAGTAATACACCTATTAATAAGTGAGAAAAAAACTTAAATTTCATAGGTAAGGACCCAATATATTTCAATTAGGTTATCATTTAAAAAATTATAGTTTTTTTAGTAGAAAAGTCTCCCTCCTTGTTCATATACAAGTTGAAATAGTTTCATTTTAACATTCATTTATGATTGCAAAAGCTATCAGCTTTCTATTCTTATTAAAGGTAGCCTTTGTGACATAGGCTATGTTCCTGCTCATCCCTGTCTTAACAATATTTAAGCCATGCGGATTCATTATCTCCTTTCAGTTTTAGTGTTCATGAAGGACACATGATATTTTAACATTTATAATAGAAGTAAAACCATAAATCTATAAATTGATAGAAACTATTTTGCCAATCATTTTCTAATAAAAGAGTAGGTAAAAGAATATAATAAAATATATTGCATTTAAAATAAAATAAAAGCTTAACAGGATTATTAGCAATTATAAAGTTTCAAATGAGGTGTTAGATATTAGTTTAATTTCTAATTACACTGTTCACAATTACAGATAGTGTACATAAAGAAAACGTTAAAAACTCAATTGGAGAACGAAGACTCCGCTTCCGGCGGCGGAGCAGAGACGCACTCGGCGCCCAAGAAGAATTCTGGCAAAGGGAAGACTCCTCGGACCATGGCCAAGTTTTGGCAAAAAAACACATAACCACCACAACTGCTATAAACAATTCAGAATAGTTTTATGCATGTCATTTTGAATATGACTCGCTAACTCAGTATACATGAACTGTTGAAGTTCTGTGGAATCACATGAGTCAAACACAACAAAGCTTTCTGAATATGGGAATGACTTGTAATTTGTGATAATGTTTAATAAACTATTAGGTGTATTGCCCTTAAGCTAATTGTCTTATTATTTTTTTAAATAAGCTGTTGAGTACTACATTTTGATCTGAAAACTCTCTTAACTTAAAGGGCGACCAGACGCAGATAACTTAAAAAAAACGGCCAAGTGCGAGTCGGACTCGCGCACGAAGGGTTCCGTACTTTATGACGTATTAAAAAAACTACTTACTAGATTCGTTCACACCAATTTTCGGTGGAAGTTTGCATGGTAATGTACATCTTATATTTTTTTTAGTTTTATCATTCTCTTATTTTAGAAGTTACAGGGGGGGAGACACATTTTACCACTCTGGAAGTGTCTCTCGCGTAAACTATTCAGTTTAGTAAAAAATGATATTAGAAACCTCAATATCATTGAGTTGGGTTTGATGAAAAAAAAATTTTGAGTTTCAGTTCTAAGTATGGGGAACCTACAAAATTTATTGTTTTTTTTTGTATTTTTTGTGAAAATCTTAATGGGGTTCACAGAATACATCTACTAACCAAGTTTCATAGTTCTTATAGTTTCGGAAAGTGGCTGTGACATACGGACGGACAGACAGACAGACATAACGAATCCATAAGGGTTCCGGTTTTTGCCATTTGGCTACGGAACCCTAAAAAGTGAAGTGGTGACGACAAAATTTATTTCATACCTATAAATTTAAAACAATATTTGATGGTTATTAGAGATCTCTCGGGGAGGCCTTTGTCCAGCAGTGGACGGCGTTTGGCTGAGATGATGGTGTTAATGATGATTGTAACAAAACTGGGATCAGCTTAAAAACGTCCACAGCTGGGCTCAGGCCTTCCCAGATCAGCAATAACACATGAAAAGATTAGTTGGACTTAACCCACTTGTGCCCACTATGGTGGCCCTTAGCGTCCATACTAAGTCTAGGTGGCCCAATGTGGGTTGGTGAGTTTTAACATAGTAGAATACTATGGTTTTAATGCCCGCCATCTTTCGACAACAATCGGGACCATCGGCATAACGCGCCTTGCAAAGCACAGAGGAACGGAGTCGCTAAAGTAATTTTAATTAACTTCCTATACTTATACAAGCCTTATACGTAGTACCAATGTAATCAGTTAATATATGAAGAGCCAAAAGCCAGTAACTACCTACATTTTATTAAATGTAAATATATTCCTTAGAAAATTATAAACTTAAAAGGTTCGAAATTGCACATTGCTATTTTAAATAGCAAGGCGATACTTTTATTTTTCTTTAACCGTTTACGGTACTTTACCAATATGAGTAAAATTGTAAACAAATAAATCGTAGCTAAATAATAATCAATAGAAGTCTATGTTCATTTTTAGAACAGCAACCCTAGGTTACATGTCAAACGGGGGAGAGAGACAAGAGTCGCAATTTTCTAGGCACACAAATGAGAGCGAGAACCAACCGAGCAGTGCACGAGTGGTTCCGATCAACGCGAGTCACGTCTGTAGTCTGTTTTGTTGACGCAGAAGCGCAGCAAATAAAGTGCGCAGGCAGTGCAACGATTATTACGTTTGCAGGCCACCAAAAAGTGATGTAAATACACACGAATCGCAAAACATTGTAAACAAAGACTTCGTCTCGTTATACGAACCGTATTATACGATTGATGAAGGACTGAATGTCGCAGTTCACGACACCATAGCAACGGTCAGTGTGAAACTACGACACAAGCAAGTGACGGTGTCGCGTCCTACTAGGATGAATCCGTGATAAATAAACCCAATAAATAAACATTATTATTGCATGAAGAAACGTTTTGGTTCCCGGAGTGCCACATCTCGAAGGCCTTCGTGTATTGGATGAACAGAAAGGCAAGTACTAGATGCCCTTTGTTAGGTCGTCGTCGTCACCTATAAACGATGTGTATTGGTTGTGTAGACTTTTTCACGGTCAGTGCTGTTTACCCATATCTTTTGAATAAGTAATTAGGTAGGTAGTCATAAATGTAAGCAGGCACTTAGCTTTTTAATTAACAGATCGTAAGATTTCTTTGTAGGACTTACGCTTGTATTTATTACCGATATTTAGCTACATTTAGACAGGCTAATATCTGTGTTTAATATGAGCTGGGGGATTATTTATTAAACATTCTGAATTTCAAAACGATCTTTTAGCGTAGGGAATGTGTACAAAGCTACAAATATAGTTTAACGAGAACGTAAACAGACAGACAACCTAATAGCAAAAAGACTCTTCAATATTTTTGTATTGCGCCCTAAAACCCAGAGACTCAATCGATCAAAATCAGTAAAACAGCTACCTATAAATAAATAATCCCTCGTGATTGCGATTGCGAGCTAGCAATTCCGCTGCTGTGTCGTGTCGAGTCGTGCAGCAATAGTGTGGTGTGGGTTTGGTTGGTTGATGTTCTTTGTTGTTCGCCAGTCAGCTGTTCGGGCCGCGGGCCGAGGGGCGGGAAGTGGACAGACTGGTTGAGCGCGCGCCTAGCATTATTATGTCTCATTCGTTGTTTTACCCTTTTTGTTTGTCTGCATCACTCAGACTTGTTTTCTATGGTGAGTGAATAAGAATACTAGGTATGTACACGCTTGTAGGTAGATAGTAATAATTTGTCATACCTAGGTAGGTATGTCGACCGGGCGCCGACCCCTTGTCAAACAAACATACCTACCTATCTAAGTAATCGATTGCATTGCAATGCAACACAAAGAACTCGCTAAATGACTTATTTATAGGTAGGTATGTGGTTAAGTAGGTTGGTATTCAAAATAAAATCATTACTTACTCATTAGAGTAAAAGAATACGTAGGTACCTAGGTAATTAAACGAATTATATGTTGTGTTATCAGCATACAGGTAGGTATTATAGGTACCTACTGACCTACCTACCAAGCCAATTCATATTGTTATTATTAGCAATGTTAACTCTATTGCAGCCCTAATTTACAGTTTTCTCTAACGTTGGCAGCAGCTGATCAGATTACTTATGGCTAACCGAACACACGCAACAACATTATCATTCCTTTATTTCCAAGATAATTGCGTGTTTGCGTGCAGGCAGACATGTGCCTGAGCGCTTTTCCCCCCTCCTACGATTCTGTCAACCCGAGCCAAGGTCCTAGCCCTTTAGAGGCGCCCTCGGGTTGTTCCGCTCTCGATTTCTATCGAACCTCGATTCCTAACGCCTCGCAGAATCCAGGAGACATACTTGCGTGGTACCATCCTCTCTAGAAAATCTCTGAGAATGTTCGAACCTTAAGTTTATCGTTAAATAACTAAAAAATCGGCCATTGGCGACCAACAGCAATATGAATCAAAAAAAAGTTATTCGGTTCCCCGAAAGGTTGAACAAAATTAAGATATCTAGAGCTTCCATGTGCTTCGGAAAACACGTTTAGCCAATGGACGTAGTAACTATTAACTAATCTGTGCCAATGGTCCCGGTTGTAGGTACCTAGTCGTAAGATGACAGTCGCGAAGAAGTACCTAGGAAGTCTTGAGCCCATCAATAGGACCGTTATAGGCTGATGATGTTACTGCCAGTACAAATACGTGTGTCTAATAATAATAATTATTAATGAGTTATAATTTATCGATAATCGATAGGTAGGTATATCGATAATCATCTTTAATATTATTAAAGCATATTTTAATAATATTAAAGTTTAAGTAAAACTAGCCAAACAGCTAAACCATGAGACATTGTGCACATATCCGGCTTCGTCAAACGCATAATGCGCCGGGGCCCTCCATGACGTCACTATGTGGGTGAAACCATTAGACCCTCCAAGTATCTCGTTAGGGTTGCCACCCAGCCACGTTTCCTGCAGCTCTTGAGCCGTTTTGTTTAACAGATGGGGGGCTGCGAACGAAATGCAACTGTAAACAAAGGGATGTCATCTCTTCAGTTTTTTAAGTTGATAGGTAGATACCTACTCGAAAAATAAATAATGATTTGTGTAAGGGGCACTTAAGTGCGTGTGATATCTTCTAGGTAAACCTACAATTCTACATAGAAGATAGCACACGCCCCCTAATTGTCTGAGGTTTCGTCTCTGGTACTAAAAATTCGACAAGTTATGAAATGCGTTGTTCGACATCTACTTGCACTTACATTAGTACATACCTTATAATTGATGCTTTGGTAGAAAACGCAACGTCATTAGTCGTCTCATCTCATCTGCCAAATGCAAGCTATTATGATAGCAAGCGAAGTTGAGCACTTTAAACAGTGGGTATACGTGTGATACCTATAATAAAGATTTTTTTGGGGGGTTACCCCATGAAACATTTTATTTAAACACATTATTATTTTATCTTAATTTCAAAGTTTTTCATTTAGGTGCTCTTAAAATATCATGTTTACCAAGATAGCCAGATGAATGAGTTACTCGTTTGCTTTTTGGCAGCCCTATTAACACTTCCTTGTCAGGTATGGCCGTAATACGGGATTAACATTCATTCAGACGTAACCTAGTTAAAAATAGGTAAAATAGTTGGCTTAGCAATAGGTGCATTGTGGCACCCATTATGTACTTTAAGGGTTTTCGTTGAATACCACAACGAACAATATGCAACATTAAGAATGTAATGTTTCCTCTGAAATTAAACACTTTATACAGATGTTTTTGCGTTTATTTTTCTTTATTTTATTTAGTTTCGTCCCTTTTTCACAGCCACAGGGAGAAATTCCCTTTTTAGATTCAGGCTTGCTTCCTGACTTCATTGCCTAAACCATTGTAAGTATACAATCCAAATTCTAACTTATCATATCAAGTGATCAACAGCAAGGTTTACTTTGTACGCGATTTTGGCAGTACCTGATTGATACCTCCACTAAAAAAGTTAACAGAATTAATCGCAGCAGATAAGATTTTTTTTACAATTTATAAGTAGCAGGATCTGATATCAATCATCATAGTAAACAATATCACCAACACGGCCCTATATTACAAAGCACGGTTTGTTCTCAAAGAGATTTGTCATTGTAAAGTTTATAAGTAAAGTTGCTTCTTAGCGGGAATGTAAAGAGTCATGTACCTATGCGGTTTTGTTTTATTTTCAAAAATTTGTGTTATGTCGAATATTAATATGAAATAATGGTGGATTATTAACCGTTAAGTGTTCGTGAGTGTCCATGAGTGTTGGTAAATGAAACAAAACAGTGCAGCGTCACTTTTCAAATTCTCTCAAGAAGTCCGCCCGAGGACTTAGTAAAGCCCCACATCTTTACTGACATACTCGAGGGGTTGGGGGTACCTATATCATTTCTCACTTCTCATTTCTATTATCATTTATCATCATCATACAGGAAAGAAATATTGTTTATTTATGTATTACATGTAAGAAAAATAACCTTTTTCATTGGCTAAATGCTTGTGCAAAGCCATATAAAAAATATAAAAAAAGTTACCTCTTTGTTCTCAAATTGTCCAAATGCAAATGCACTGCATCTTTCTACCATCGCAACGCTCGCCATCGTCAAGGAGAACCTCACCATCACCCTCACACATCAGAGTGTTTAAAGAGTGAGTTTCATTTGACATCAGAACACGCTAACGAAAACGCAAATTAGTATAGCAATGAAGCAGCGCCTACTAGCGACATACGAGAAGAGTAAAAATTTTGCCATACATATTGTCGTTCTCGTTAACGTGATCGAATGGCGAATGAAACTCGCACTAGGCACCCTGAACTGAAATGGTCGGGTACTGTGCGGTTTCAAAAGAGCTACCACCAGCGTTCGCTCAAGTTGTAGAATGAGTTCCCTGCCGAGGTATTCTCAATAGAAGACAGCATGGGCTTCTTCAAAAAAGGCGTGAAAAGTAATAGTATTGGCACCCTTTAATTTTCATCAACCATGTGTGTGAGGCTGCGTCTGCGCGTTTGCGTGTGTGTGTGTGTGTGTATTTACGATATAACTTCCATAAGACGTCTCAATAATTATGTTAAAGCTTGAGCGGATGAGACGAAGCTTATTCTATAAAGTGCCTACCTACTATTATAAAGAAAAATATATATATGTAGGTATTTCAAAATACAAACTTCAGAACGTAAGTTTGAATCTTTCTCCATCTTCCATCATCTTCCAACATCTCCAATTTCATCATCCTTGTAAACTTTGCTCGATCGCTCTGACTGAATAAAATTTCAGCAACAAAAAATAATTTGGCTTGATCTAGCAATTGGGTAATAATAATAATCATAAAATATTTAAAAATGTAAATGTACATGAAAAATAAATAAATAAAGAGTGAATAACATTTATAAATAAACATTGTTTATACTTTTATTGTAATGTCTTTGTCACTGTGCCCACCTTATACAACTACCCACAGTACGACTTAGATGTTACTTTTTCATAAGCCGCCTGTTGCCTTACTTACTTCAGTGCGAAAACCGTATCATCGAATTTTGTTTCTTCAAAAACCTTTCAACGACACCTCTATACTGCGACGACTTGTTTGTTACTGATGTTTCGTTAGAAAGAAAATCTGTACTGCGAACTATTTTACTGCGAAACTATCATACTGCGAAGCCTTGTTCAATCGACGTCTTGTTACTGCGATGTTTCGTAACAATCAGCGAAAACTGTATGTCGATTTTCTTTTCTAAAACAATATCTAACGTTACTTTTTATAATTTTTAACATTTTTTTAAAAGCAGAGAGAACCATTTGTCTGAATATCAATGTTTCAGTAAAGATTGTTGTCAATCATTGCGAAGTTTGAAATAATTTCTAGCTACTTTATGCTGCTTTGTATAAATTATTAAACTTTAGGTATACCTACACATTAACATAAACAAGTTGTTCCTTGTTATTTATTAATTAACGACAAACTAAAGAAACAACCACTAAAATAAAGGAAAGAAAGATAATCAACGATTTCTTAAGTATTAATTATAACACCGCAGTAACAAGACTTCGATTGAAAAAGGCTTCGCAGCATGATAGTTTCGCAGTACACTTTTTCGATGTAACGAAACATCGCAGTAATAAGACGTCGATTTAACAAGGCGTCGCAGTATAGAGATGTCGTTGAAAGTTTTTCGAAGACACAACATTCGATGATACGGCTTTTGCACTCGTGCAGCCCCCCAATTCTACTATTTATTTTGATCTGAAACGGATCTGCAACGCTATAGTTTCAACGTTTTCGCTATTCTGCTAACTACGAAATCAACTCTATAGTTTAGTAAGTAGCAGAATATGAAAATGTTGAAACTATAGCGTACTTTGATTCTGCTAACTACGAAATTAACTCTAGAGTTTCGTAGTTAGCAGAATCATAAACGTTGAAACTATAGCGTTCCAGATTCGTTTCAGATCAAAATAAATAGCAGAATTGGGGGGCAGCACCCAACTAACACATTAGTGAATATTGCAGCTTATCTTGTAACTCACAGGTCCATAAAGTTTCTATATTGGTGGAAAATGCAGCATCTTGTTGCTCATGAGTGGAAAATATGGGTGCAACCTATAAAAACCACTTTAAGAGGGGGTATAAAGGTAAATCACCAATCGTAGATTTGATTTTAACACTAGAAGATAAACCACGATTTACCCGAAAAAAATATCATAGATACTACAGCATACTTGAAAGGGACTGGCTTAAGCGAAAACATAATATATTAAAATTTTATCGATAAAATAAAATCACAAACTTACGTCTACTTTTCAACTAGAATCAATTTATTTTCAATTTGACGCATATTACTGAGCCAATATTTTAACACATAATATCAATTTATATTACCGAGCGACTGTATTAGCGATTTGAAAAAAAAATGTATATTTTACGAGTAAATAAACTAAAACTAATTCGGCGCTTACGACATTCTTATTCCGTGCAGAACGCTCCAGTCTGTCGCACCTGACCCGAGGTAACAGGCATGTTTTGTTTCATCGATTAGTCGCGATCACTCTGTTGAGACGAGAGGACTGTGTTTCTGTGCTCAGGGCGCCGAGAAAATATTTCGTTAAAATAAGATATTATTATCATAATAATGTTATTATTTCTTTTCATTGGTGATGAGTAGTCTCACCTTGAAATATCGACCCTTACGCATTAACTTTAGAGCTCACTATACAATGTATTAGAAGCGCTGAAGCAATGACGGCGACGCGGGTACCGGGTATAGTATATGCAAAACAGAACGATGCTTTTGACCACTCGTATTGGTGGCAGTATGTATAGTAATTTTTTTTCACAGTACATACATAATTAAGTTGAATTAGCTATTCTGGAAGTATTGTATCATACTTCGTATATTACCGTACAAACTTGTGATTTACAATTATTTTGTATTTCAGAACTGCTGCAGCTCGTAAATGTCGTAATATCTCACAAGCCGATGAATGCTATCCGGTCAAACTCGTACGCAAAAATCTCTCATCAACTCTGTTAGTTCGTTACAGTTGTTTAATTTAAAGCTATTCGTATATTTATTTTTATAAAAACCATAGAATGTAAACATAATATTGATTTTTTTATATGTTAACACATGAAAAGTCTGTCATTGCTGACTGTACAATCCAGCTCGAAGATCTCGTAGATCTCGAAGAGCTCGCAGATGAAATGCCTCGCGATACCTGAAAAATGAATGTAAAAGCTTATTTCTATAAAAATGAACTTGAATTTGGTCCAGAATTATCTTTTCAAATATTTTACTAAATGTGGGTAGCACAGAAATTGGTCTAAAGTTAGTGGGGTCAGATGTGCTACCTGATTTGTATAATGGAATTACTTTACTGTGCTTCATTAGGTCAGGAAAAACACCACAGTCAATACATTCGTTAATTATGCAAGCTAAAACTGGAGCTATTGTCTCAATAACGGATTTAGTGACGTCAACGGAATTACCCCACAAATCAGCAGTCTTTTTTTTAATTAAGAGTGTTAAAAGTTTTAATTATATCTCTAAAATCAATTTTTTGAAAACTAAAATGGTTTTCACTAGGTTTGACATTTTCCTTTAGAACCGTTTCAGCTACAGTGGGGGACGAGTCCAAAGTCTTTGTAGTTGAAACTGGAATATCAGTAAAAAACTTCTCAAATGCCGCAGCAACATCAGCATCAGAAGTTAAGATTTGATTTTCGAAGCTCAATTTGTACTCATTGTTACGACTTTTGACATTTCCAGTTTCACTATTTATAATATTCCATGTCATTTTTATTTTGTTATCACTTAGCTTAATCTTTGAACTCAGGAATTTTGCCTTTGCTAATCGACATACTGTTTTAAATAACTTAAAATATTTTTTGACATACAATTTGAAATCTTCACTGGTGTTATAGTTGCGTTCATCATATAGCTCATAAAGTCGCTTTCTACTTTTGTGGATACCAATTGTAACCCATTCACTAAAAGTAACAGTACCACTAACCGAGATCATCTTTGGAATAAAAGTTTTATTAAATTCTAAACAATATTTATAAAAGAAATCATTATAAAATTTATTTGGGTTATCATTATATTCTACATAACATATATTATCATAGAGATTGTTTTGAAGCGTTCCAGACGACCTGCAGTTTTTGGTACAACAGTGATAATCTGTTTCTTCACTTGCTGACACTGATGTGGAAGGCTGACCATTTGGCCACAATGATCAGAGTCTAGTTTATTAATAATGAGTTTAGACAGAGGTACTAGATCAGTGTATATATTATCGATACAAGTGGCCGAAGTGGCAGTTATTCTAGTCGGCTCCAAAAATAAATTATTCAAATTATATGATTGAAATAAATTTTTAATTTTGATAGAACCTGTAGACTTTTCTAACAAATTAATATTAAAATCACCGCAAACAACTATCTTTTTACCTACATTGCGGATTTTATATAATGCTTCATCCATTACTTTTTCAAAATAATCATACAATGCTGACGGAGGCCTGTATACACTTAATACAACAAGTCGCTCCAGCTCCACACAAGCTATTTCTATTGTTTGCTCAACCGAGAGGCTCATTATGTCTTTTCTTTCCTTTAGTTTTAACTTCTTATCAACTATAATTAAGGAGCCACCATGAATTGAATTTACTCGACTGAACGAACTACCTACCAAATGATTATTAAAATTGAACATGAACTGATGATCTTTAAGCCAGTGTTCAGTAATACACAGAATATCAACTTTATTATCGTTCATGAACAATGCAATCTCTGGATCTTTGCCCATCATTCCTTGAATGTTCTGGTGAACCATACTGATTGACTGAACATTTTTAATAATTGTAGGTTGAGACGGGCTTTTCTTAGAATTAATTACACATTTACAACAAACATTTTGCAAACATTTTGCAAGAGAATTCCTCTTTTGTCTTATGATTTAATTTAAAATCGTCATTAAAGAAAAGCTTTGTAAAAAAGCTTATTATAAAGTGTCTGATTACATTCAAGACAAAACATGGGTTAAAAATGCTTCAATCACCCCAACAGGTATTTCTAATTTAAAATATTGTTAAGTAATTTTAAACTTGTATAACTTGATAACGGCATAGAATTTTGTAAATGTCGTTACTTATATTAAAACTGTAGAGTTTCTTGCGCCCATTCTTCTCCACAACTAAAAAATAGACGTCTTGAATGGGTAGTAGGTAAAAAAAATGTTTGGACGATTCAAAAGTACTTTTCTAAAGTTTATTTGAATACAAAATATTTGACACTTTGACTTTGACTTTGATTACAGAAAGTCTGTTTATCTTAAGTGTAAACAATATTTTAGTTATTTTTACCATTAAAAAAACAATAAAATTTTTCATTAAATTTCAATAGTAAGGTCCTATAAAGATTGTTACGTTTTAAGACAAGTTAGAATGAACAGACCTTAAATACATAATTTAATGCAAAAATGTTTTTAACTTACCTTCTTTCTGTCTGTTCTTTGCAGTACAGGTACAAGCCAGGGAACGAATTCTGAAAAAAAAATGTAAACCTATGAATCTATGTAAATAAAGCGATATTTTTGTAATAAAATTAGACTTCTTTTTTTACATTGTCGACACTCTTTGAAGAAGAGATATGACAGTAAGAGCACTTACACACGAGCAACACTTTGGTATCAATAGAGGTAACTGTAGCGTCGGATGGTAGGCCTTTGACCTTTAACGTGTCGACAGCAACCGCTGACTGTTGCAGTTACTTCTGTCGATAGCAAAGTGCGACTGGAAGGGATAATATAATCTACATGATACAAAAAATAATCTACATAATACAAAAATGCTTAAAGATTTCATGGCACCTACGCCTTTATAAAATAAAACAATATTAAATATTTAAAGTAGCAATATATAATAAAAATTTATGATATCATTACTTACCTTTGCGTATTATTTACCACCAGCAAAGAGTATTTTAGTGTTTCGAAGTACAGCTAGGTGATCCGACTCGCACTTAGCCGGTTTTTATCTGATTATTTTAGGTATACTGTGCGCGATCGCACTAAACACGAGTACACACGAGGGAGCGACCTGCCAATCTGTTGCGTTGGCCGCCACGCCGTACGCACGGACGAAAGCGGGGCGTGAAAGGGGCGCGGGTGGAATCTGTTTTTTTTCTAGGTTTATACGCCCTCTTAAGTGGCATATTTTTGATAACGCCGCTTAAAGTGACACAGTAGTTAATTTTGATACCTTTTTAAATCTCACAATGCTATAAGAGAGTCATAATTCACTAAAAGTGGTAAGATTGATCTAATAATACCTTTTGAAGATCTGACAATCGCAAAACAGTGGCAAGTATCATTGCTGTACAACCATTTCATTAGGAAGTAATATTCACTTTTAGACCACTTAAGTGTTTATATAATACCCAGAAAGATGTCATATGATACTACAAGTTATAAACAAGGTCCAATTTTCCCCTAATTAAACTTTAGTTTATTATAATCACTCATATGCTCCCAGATTAGACTTTATGACGGTAACACAGTGATTTTTATCACTTTGACCCGCAGAGAAGTAACAAACAGGTGGAAATTGGAACCAACAAACACATTTCGATGTCGCCATTTTTTTATTATGGCGTTTGATAAAGCCGACTGTTTATTTCCATAATTGTGCAACTGTGCAATAGTTAGCGACTGATAGAATACATTTACAATTTATCCAGCAAATTATGAACAATACGAGATGATACACCACTTCTTTTTTTGAAAATTTAATTAATATTAATACTTATAGTTTTTGTTAAAAGATTATTCTATGTCATTAAATCAATGGCGCGCAAAAATATTGAAAGAAAACATATACATATTTGACAGTAAAATGATGTTCCCATTTCTCTAAGATGCACATAATGCAAAATATTTGAAATGAACATTCTTACATTATTAAAATAATTGATGACATAAAAATTCCAATACCATCTGAACTGATCGAATTGAATGCATTATAACAACGACGAATTCGTTCACTCAGTCATTCATTGTTCAGGTGGCAAAGAAGCTGCAATTTTCATCTTGAAGCACAATCGAATATGCTATAGACCTATTATGCGATGTGCCCACTTAGCGCTATATCTGCTGCTTTAGGGTTCTATAGCGCGCTATAGACCTTGCCTTTAGCCACCACAGTTACAATTTGATACGCTATGGACCCTGTATGCCACAAGTTTGTGTTAGTTGGGCAGGTATCCCATCGCCACCACATACCTAGCTCTGTGACTCCATCACATCCAAGTGTTATTATTATCGTTGATTATGACATACAATCCAGAGTCCTCCAAACTTTCAGCCATCTCTCGAAATTTCCAAGTCATTTCCGCTAATTTGATAACAGGTTTGGGCGCGCGTGGGCAGAGAGCCCATTTCCACCTTTTTGCCAAATTGCTCGCTTCAGATGTTCAGCCATGAATACGTGATTGGTGAGCTAGATTGATGTACCATATTTTAGCCAACAGTAGCCAGGTATAACGTGTTGTAATTTTTTATACACCACGACTTCACTTTCAAAACTTATTGTTATCCGCAGCATAGCATCTGGTTCTACTGTTTATTTTATAACCATTTTTTATAAATACATTATTATTTTTCTTAAACTTTCTCGTTCCATTATAATGTTTTTTTATATGTATATGGTTAATGTTTGTTATATTATATTATTTCAATGTGTAACGGGTATACTATACATACAGTGCAATCCGGCCGAAACGTAGGGTAAAAATGTATCTTATGCCTAATTCGTCAATGACCCCTAAGCTTAGTTTACCACCAGCCATGTTAGGTGACGTTTGCCGGAGTGAAATTGTCATCTAACATAGCTTAGAGGTACTAAAAAGTTTGCGTGTAACTAATATTTGTTTTAAATTAATGATCATCTTCATAAGCAGTCCGTGTCAATCCACTACTGGATGTAGGCATCTGCATGCTACATTAGTGTTTTACTTTAGATATACATTTCGCTTATAACTAGAATGTGGCAGTTCATTTAAGCGCACAAACTACATAGAGAATTTACCCCGATAATTTTCCAAAAACAAATATGGCAGCCGTTTACGCATGCAAACACAAAACGCAATTACCAGGACAATTACCTAAAATACCTAGTGTATTATTGTGTTAGGAAGTGGTTACCACTATGAACATTTGACGTAAATAAAATAGTTCATTTGAATTGGTACCAAAGCAACAATAGCTATTTTCTTTGAGTGGAAAATAACCGGGTCATAACATAACACGAATACGGTGAATTTTTCTGAAAATATAAAAATGCAGTTTTAAGTCTTTAAAATCGACATCATGCTTGTCGATCCAGGAAAAAACATAAAATTCAAGTAAGTATATATTCTATTTAACCATTACATTCCCAATGCAGGGCAAAGGCTTCGCCGCCCTCTTTTCAATTTATCTCTATCCTAAGCTAGTTCGGGCCAATTATTTAAGCAGAAGTCAAGCTCATTAAAAATATTAAAACAATATTATGATAGTGCTGATTGCGAGTTTCATACCATACGGTCACGTTATCTAAAAAGTGAATTTGTATGGCGAAATTGCAACTCTGTTTTACCACCAGGATGCGCTGCTTTAATACCAAAAAACATCTTGTTTTTGTTAACGTGATCGAATGAAGAAAGCTCTCTCTCATCTCTCTGAACTTCATTTAAATTAAAATGGGTGGAAAGCTTAATGTTTGTGGTGCAGCAAGCGAATTGCGGTTTCACAGCGGGCAGGCACGCACCACGTCTCGCCTTACTCCATTGTAGCACCTGTTAATAAAGGTACAACGAACCCTGCCCGGTCACAATGACACTTCTTGCGCTCGTACTGTGACCTTTTGTGCGGTTTGTGGTGACATTGTCACTGGAATGGAATTGAATACTCCTTTGATGCAGAAGAAAGTGAGGTGGTCGCTAAATAAGTTTGGAAACGACAGGTTTTACCTACCTGCTTGTACTACGTTAGAAATATAATTAGAAAAACATTTATTCAGAATCACAAAATAACACATTCATACAAATAAAAGTATATGATACTGAGAGGGCATCATCTATGCATAATGTCATATCACTTTAGTAATGACACGACGCTGGTCTTCCGAAGATGCCTCGTATTAAGAGAAGTCACGCGAGAATAGATTTGGATTTTTTGAAGCTACAGTCGTTCCACTTTTGTTTGTCTTGGTACATGCTGTAACAACTGTCGCTAAACACTTTACTTTGTCAAAGCATCTTAATAATGTAACAATCACTTGTAAACTTTTAGTGAAGTAATAGCCTTGTTCTCATCTCAAGCTCAAGTAGCGGTCGTCTATTACGTCCACGACTTCTTTCTTAGTCGTGTTGCTCCATAGACTTCGACCGGATGAACAACGTGTCTTGACATTGGGACTATAGGAGAAATGGCAGAATAAAATTACTGATATACACGAGTGTGGACGTTTTAAAATGTGGAATCGAGGCCCATGGTGCCTAGTTGAGTTTTGTTTACTATCCGTATTCATTCGGTTACGTTTACGAAAACGAAAATTATTACGGCATTGAAGCAGCGCCTCCTGGCGACTTACGAGAGGAGTTAAAATTTTGCAGTACAAATTCTCGTTTTTGTTAACGTGATCGAATGGCGAATGAAACTCGCACTTGGCTGGCACCCAGGTCTGGCATTAAGAAGAACTTAGAAAGGTGTACCCTGCGTCACCTAGTCACCGTCACTTCACCAAGTTAGTTTACGCGGGGTTTTGTGGCACACTGTCACGCATCTTTTGTGTAACCTGGCAGTGGGTAATAATAACAGTAATAAGGGTGGATTCGACCAAGCGAGAGTAACTTTTATTTATAGATTAAATCGTCTGTTATTCGATTGTAAATTGAAATTTCGTTTATCACGCACTATTCTCGGAGTAGCTTGCTTACTCGGGAATAGTCACATACCACCGTCCAGCGTGGAATAACAGAGATAATCCGAGAGTATTTTAATGGCGTCCGCGTACTACATGACATTGACATTCGACTTTGACAGCTACAGATTTGCTCTAAACGACAAAATAGAGTTGTCAGGACTTTGCCTTTTAAATAGTTCATTTGTAGAACAATGGCCATTGGCCGGATAATACGTTCATTCACCATTCACATGCTATTCACTCAATAATGAAGAATAACAATTCCAAGAGTAACTAATCTGTGGATTGCGTGGATAAATGACCATTCCTTTACTCGAGAATAAAATCGTGGAATAGATATATTCTTGGTATAGTTAATCTCGTATAAATTCAAGTTTGGTGAATCCACTCTAAGACTTAATAAGTGTCAGCACAAAATTAACTTGCAAATAATGGGAGTTACAAATGCTGTTAGTACGATTTGTTGCCGTTATCTCCTTGTAGTGAGTCACAAATTACAAAAGTATTCATATCCATCCATGCTCGGGACTACACCTATTGGTGCACATACGTAACAGTGTAACTGCTTAACATAATAAGATAATGCTTTAAGCCCATGCATAGAAATGGCCTGCAATTTCACCCCCTTTGTCGTCACAATGGGGGTCGATTGACTTTCTCCGGCGCGCATCCCCGCCATTTCCCGCAGTGACCTCACAGCCAAGATCTGGGTCAAATGAGTGTACCTATTGTATTTGGGGCATGTTGCACCCGTTGCCAGGCCAACTGCATTTAGGTGGGTAGAAGACAATTAATTTAACTACTTTCTTCAGAAAGTTTTTTCATTACTAACTAGTAGAACAACCCTTATTGGCATAATTTTTTATTTTATGTGAATCTTGAATTTGTCTTAGTCTGTTTGTGGTAGAATTTATTATCAATTCAATTTAATCTAATACCACAGAAGACAGAATTAATAAGAGTATTATGTCTTCTACTTTATTACGATAGAAACCGAAATTGGCTACGAAAATGTATTTTAATAATTGCATCAATCAATACTCATGTCGCTAAAGCAAGTTTCTCTATTTTGTTAAGAGTAGGACTTGATACTCTACATTCAACTAACACTGTCATGTGAACATTCACTCATATGTAGTTTTGAGTTGCGTCCTATTCGAAATCTATTTAGCAATTACCATGACCCGACCCAGTTTTCCAAAATTGGCCCGAACTGAAAACTCGTGCCGTTTCCACGCGATTTATTCGCAAATGGTTTACTTTCTCAAACAAGTCTTATTTAAGCGTTTGTCGCTATATAGTTTGACTTCGTTCCAACTCTTCTGTTATAGTGTGTTCATATTAAACTAGCTTTTTGGAGGAAATTCAGCCAGTCTTGATTGTATTCATATTAGATTTAAAATTACCATTTTATTTAGATTAAATTTAGAAAAATATATACGGTTTTATGCATTATTACCATCATTTCCTACAAGGCATGTAGTGTTAATGGCATCCATTGCTGGATCTAGTCTTGTTTTCCCACAAAGCCATAAACGAGAATACTACAGCTGCGGCGACCCGAGACGGTGCGGCGAACATTGCCCGTTTTCTAAGGTTCCGCTCGCTGCGCCTGCGGCTTTTTGCAGGCAGTAGTGAAGTGATCGACGTCTCTAGGCCTCACCTCGCTCTCTTGTGAGGACGTCTTAGTGAAACTTACAAAGTCTTCCAGTTATACCACCAATCTGCCACTTAATAGTTGAAATTGGCTATAGCAAATCTCTTTTTTAAGAGGAAAATAGGTATTTAGAGTCTATGAATAAATAAAATCTTATATTTAACTGTAATTTTAATTTTGTGACGATGTTTTGTGAAAATATCAGCCTTTGTTTTAAAACATACACCTGTTATTTTTTGATCTGACAATGTCAAGCACCGTAGCACGATTCTTGACATTGTCAGTCAGATTCGGTGTTAATTAGCCAAACCACAACAAAGACAGTTATCGCTGTAAAAAGAGCGTAATTAGAAGATTTTATGGGGTTTTTCCCAGACTCTTTACCGTTGTAGGCTCTTGCACTCTTTAGCGGAAAGATATTTGTTATTGTGTTATTGTTAGACAGCTACGCCAAAATACCTATTTGTGTACCTCTTTTGTGAAAAATCACTTGTTATGCTTTCGAACTACGCCAATATTTTTCGTACCATTGTGTGACAATGCACCATTTTATTGCCCCTGAATAAAGCAGCATTAGGACATACTGCATTTTATTAACTCCTTTAACAGTTCTCTTTATTTGAGTACAATATATGGTTGCAAAAGTAAATTAATAGTTACCTAGTTATTTTATATAGTTAACTAATAATTAATAGTAGTTAGGTAATATAGAATTTATGTATTTGTATATTTCTTTATATTTTATTTACAATTAATATTTTCAGTTGAGTCTTTTTTGCTTTATTTTTTTCTCTTGATACTTTTACTGGGCGACTGGTAGAGAATGCCTCAGGGCATTGAGTCCGCCTTTCGCTGTATTTTTTGCAATAAAGAAAAGATAAAAAAAAATATAAAAAAAACAACTGTTCGACTTAAATCGATGGCTCGATCTCCCATGTCTTATCCATTCGGAATGACCTGGAACAGATTGGACGTTTATACACTTGAGAGCAAAAATATCACACAGTCGTAAATTTAGGTTTGTTTCAGTTTCATGTTAAAAATATGCTAATTTTTTCCGTATCTTTAGGTATTAATCAGTAAGTACGTTATAAAACAAGGTTTTCGGAAACATATAAATGTTATAAGTACTTAAATATGCCTAGAACTTAAAAAATGTGATTTTATTAAAAATATCAGGGTTGTGTGATATTTTTGCTCTCAAGTATAGATTAATCACGATGATTATACCCGTAATAAATAATAGTGTACCTACTCAGAAAGTATTCGAACCAAGGATCATGTGAAACAACACTCGCCCACTTGGAGCCGTGAGATTTATGAATTGACAAGGCTTACATGGAGCATTTCTCTGTTTTACTAAACTGTTTTGAGAAATTTCAATCAATTATCCCACATATATCTAAGTGTTTCAGCTAAACGTCGATGTTGTTGGTAGTTTTATTTAAAACTTATGTGGAGCATGTTGATCTTTTTAATTTTAAACCACTTTGAACTATGTGTTTGCCAATTTTCTAGGAGGTGAGTATACTGCAAACAATGTCTGACTGAAAAATGATATCCTGAATATTATGTTTATTATTGTTGTTTGTATTTGTATTGATGATATTTAGAAACTATAAAACAAATCGAATTAATCTAAATATAACGTGTGAATGCAAGTCAATTATCGAAATTGTGGATGAAATAAATTTCTTAGGTGTAAATATTGACTCACATCTAAATTGGAAGTTGCACATAACTAAAATTAATAATAAAATATCGAGCTACTGCTATGCCCTATCTATACTTGCGGAAACATCATCTGTAGATGTAGTCAGAGTCGCCTACTTTGGCCAAGTTTATCCTCTTCTTATTTATGGAGTTATTTTCTGGGGAAACTGTTTATGTAAAATCTACCTTTATACTACAAAAGAAATGCTTGAGAACTATTTACATTATGTACTCTGATGAGACTCTGAGAAATATTTTTAGAGAAAAGGGTTATTTGACACTGACGGGTATTTATGTGTTAGAGATGGCTGTTTTTATAAAAAGCAATATTCAGTATTTTAAATGTAAAAGCACAAATAATTGTAATTTGCGGAAGAGATATACATATGACTTGTCTTTACCAAGTTATATAATGCCCTGTATCACACAAAAGTGCCTATGTAAATGGTATCCAAGTATTCAATCATCTGCCCACAGATCAAAAAGCCTCAGTAAATTTAAGCTGTTTTAAAATTAAATTAAAAAGATTGCTTATAGAACAAGCGTTCTACAGTTTGACTGAATATTTCGGTACAAAAACAGCATAGTGGCTGTTTTTATGTAACATGTACTCTACCTACTAAAAATTGCATGCCCGACTAGGGTAAATTCTTTGTTCCCATTATGCATAACACCTGCTATGTACTTTACACAATTTTATGGTAATAAAAATTTATCTTATCTTATCTTATCTTAACTTTTCAATTCTTGTCTACATTCGAACTGAATTCTTAATAAAAATGTTCCTAAAAGTAGTTTAATTGCTACATACATCGGAGATCCTCTGCCGTAGTTACAGTTTTTTTTGTCGAATTGCTTTTTGTTTCCACCTACTGCTGCACGGTTCAACGCCCTCCACTCGCTATAAAAAAGGAAAGAAAAAACTTCACCACTAGAATTTGCAAGCGGAGCTCCGCTGATATGAACCGTGAACGGACCTAAACTCTTTATGCGGCCTGAAATCTGCATTTCAATGGATACAGCAGGCAGCGAACTGCTGCAAATAGTGTACACACATGCCTTTTTAGCTTTGGAGTTTCTTTGTCTTTCAGTATAGTATATGAAAAAGAGAGGGACCATGTTTATCCCTGTGCTAGAGCATCTTATCCTACTCAATCTTTGATGTCTAGTTGTTTAAAAATTATATTAATGGAGACTTAATTTTAAAGATGAATTTATAAAATTTTGTTCAGACATTCAACATTGAACATCATATCTTTTAATTAAATTAGTTTTAATGTTGATTTGGCGGTATAGACTTTTTTTAATAATTTATTATTTGTTAGGGATTATTACCATAATAGTTATTTGTTGTTTGAAAAGGTTTCCAATTTTTTTTTCTCTTTCTTTATTTTTCCAATTTTTATATGACTTTTCGATTTCATAACGGTTGTATTATAGAATTTTGTTTAAATAAGAGTGCATCAAGACAATCGCGTGTTCTGTTTCTGGAAAAGAACCGGTATTCCGATATTTATTGCTCACGATATCAGAATTCATACCGCGGCTGAATGGACGGAAGCGCAGTCTTCGTCATCCATATACTGATGCCAAATTGTTAGTTTCAACTTGGTGATCTGTGGCAGTTGCTACTTGGCAACCGTTTGCAAATTAGTTGTTTACGTTCTGAAATTCTGCTTCGGGTAAGAGTTATGATATTTTTATTCCTATGACCGGTTTCCTCAAGTTAGAGGTTTAGTCTGCAAATGAGATGCCTATTCTATGCCATACGATATAAAAATGAATGAGACAAAATTATCGATAAGTCTGACGATGGGGATATATTTGAAATACAATTTTCAGTGCCAAAAATTAAAGACATTATGAGATATTTTTTCATTTTCGAAAAACTGTTTCAGTCACTATAGGATGTGACCATACAACAAAAAATAATTGTCACAACGTATGCAAATTAGTAATCTATATTTGACATACAATTTTCAGTGCCAAAAATTAAAGATATTATGGGATATTTTTTCATTTTCGAAAAAGTGTTTCAGTCACTATAGGATGTGACCATACAACAAAAAATAATTGTGACAACGTATGCAAATTAGTAATCTGAATCCGAAAATTCTGGTCAAAAACAAATTTTGCAATGTTGTCTGAACTGTCACTGTTCCTTTGTTTAATCAGTTGTTAAGGCACGACGTATGCTTTATCTGTGTTTTGCGTGATGATCGATGACAAATGACGGTTGATTCATAGGATTATTGAACTGTCGGTGCTTACCAGCATTCGTTACAAACCACCTTGACACATGCCAATGAAACTACTGCGTATTAATATAAAGCCAAAGTGTCTAGTCTAAACTAAACTACATAAAATTACTGTAAAGCTTCACATATTAACTCGTAGTTTCTTGGGGATGTCTCTGTCGTTTAAGATTCGAATGGTATCAAAATGTTTTTACTTTATTATTCTTCTAAGCATTTTTCTTTACTCTTTCAATAAACATTATAGTTTAAGCTTCGTATAGTTTTACCTTTTACCACAGAATAAGTAATAGTTATTTTTTTCTAATTTGAATTTTGGAATGGATATTCCATGATGGGAACAAAACACAGAATATCCAAGCTTTTGTTTATACCCTGTCTATTAGTGAGGCCCTCAAAGTGTTAACCACGAACAGCCACATTCGATCATGTTGTTACTGATAGTTCGTTTCTCATTTTCTCATCAGCCATTAGCCGCAACTCCGAAGATCCACAATTTGCTGGAGGTAGATTTCCCCGAGGAGCGAGATGGCTAGTGCAGTGGTGCAGCTCCGGTCGTTTCGCTGTGCCACTGTCATTTGTTTCACATTTGTTGATGTGCAGCCCACTGCACTTATTACAATCATTATGACGTCATCAAGAATTGAACATTGAGCCCGATAGCTAAGGACAATATACCATGAATGACGTTGTGCCTTTCCCGTTTATGATTGTTGATTATCGTGAAGATCTGTTATGGCACGTGTACCGAAATTGGTAAGATCCCATTATAATTACAGCAGCCTTAGATTGAAGCAAAATGTTTATTTAATTTCAGTCCACTTATAAAACAAGATTTAGGATTTAAGCAACCAATTACCTCAAGCTAGTGTTTTAAAATTTACAATAGAGTATCGCTGCATAGCACATTATTCCCTTCCATTTCGTTAATATCGTGTAGAACGTAAAATTGCAATTTCTCATTGTAACGAGGCTTAATAAATCCGAACAAAGTATTTCGGGAAAATGCATTGTATATCTTTCTACATACAAATGAGTTGAATTGTAATTATGTAAATGTAAGCGCGCGTTTAACCTACTGGAACTATTATTTAATCTTGTTACTGTAACTTCGTAAATTTTTTCGAGAAGCTATTTCTATTTCAGCACCAATGCCGGAATTTTTATACCTGATGTTTTCGTTCAAAGTTAGTTATCAGCATGTGCACATGCTATTTTCAGAAGACATAATAATATATTCACTCCATTACAGAAGGTGGGATAATAAACGTTGTGTATAGGCAACATCTTAAGGATTAGATAGAATTACAAAGAAATCAATAAATCAAATAAGTTTGATTTCTAGGTTTCTTTGTAATTCTCAGCGTTTGTTAACGTTTCTCTATTGCTTAATATTTTAGTATTCAAAAGAATCCTTATGCCTTTTAGTATGTCAACTTTGTGATGTAGGTTGAAAGCACTGCTTTTTTTTCAATCTAATTTAAATGTAAGCAATGTTTTTTTTTGGCTTAATACCCGAACTTGATTATTTAACTGAATTATTTAAAATTATTTACTTACATATAATTTTACGCAAATATTGTTGCGAACAAATTACAATTTAAATTTGAAAGTAGTTGTCGACATTGAATAGGGCTCCTTTGGCTTACATAGTAAGAGTAGATAGTGTTGATTAATTTCGGCGAGTTGGATTGAGCCACGATAGCATAGTTGGTAGTGCACCTGACCCGGCATGTCATGGGGTGCGGGTTCGAATCCCGCTCGTGGAATTTTTTCAACACTTTGTCTTTTTCAAATTGAATTATTTAAGTTTTTCTCTTTTCTATCTAAACTAGCTACTTACCTACATTTCAGAAATTAACGTAACACCTAGTACATATTTATTTATACAGAAGTGTTGCAAGAGGAAGGAAACGTTACGTGCCCCAGGTTTCGGTATCAAAACAAACAACACTTTCGACATTCGGCCATTAATTTAGCCATTCGGCCAGTAGAGTCAATGCTTTGCTAACCTATTTCCGAATCTTGATCAATGATTTAGACCTATATTATATATCTACCTACTTAACCGACCCCAATTTTTCTTAAGCTATCCATAAACTCAATTCTAATACACTAATAAAATTAATAACTTGTACAATATCGATGTACGTCCAAATGATGAAAATCGTTATATTTGTCGCGTGTATAGGGAAAGATAAGCCACAGTAAAAAAACACAGAGTCCATGTCTTTTCTCTCAAGTATATCTAAACGTATTTTACTGATTTATTATGGCTCATTGGGCGGTCCCTATTCCCTACCTTACAATATCGTTTGCGGTTTATTTAACAAATACCTTCAATCCGCTTCAGTGAGAGCCAAGATTTCCAAATTCGACTCTTGGCTGGATGCCAGCACCTTTTCTGGGTGATTAGCTGCAGAGTTATTTATTTTATTAGCGGCAGAAAGTGTTCTGAACCTTATCTGTGATGGGTACCTGCCTGGTACAAATTATATATTTCACGTTCACACTTGCAGCATCAATTGGATTAACTGACATTTAATAGGTTATGGCTGTAAGTACAGATTTCGATGCGCTTTCCTTATTTTCACCAGAAACCTAGAAACAGCACAAAATCAGAAGTATTTTGTAGCGTACTATGTGCGGTTTTTTTAGTTGCTGGTAGTGACAGATGCAGCACTTGATGAAAGTCTATCGGGACTCGGTAAAACGACAACAGCTAACCTTTTTTTAATTAAGACGCGTATTTTAAAGAAATTTTTCATAAATTATTAATTGGGCTCTCTAAAATCGCACATCTGGGACGGTTCCGCAAAGTACCTTCTCGATGCCTTGGACAGATTGCAGCGTCGTCGCGTTGAACGCATTATCGGCAATGCAGAAGTAGCAAATACTCTCGAATATCTGCAATTGCGTAGAGATGTTGCGTCACTCATTGTGTTTTACCGCTTATACCATGGCGTGTGCTCTGAAGAGCTCTTTGACCTCATCCCACCTTCTCCCTTCCTTCATAGCAGTACACGTGCTGCTCTTCGGACTCACCGCTTCACTGTCTCAAATATCCCATCGCGCACAAAGAAATTTGGTGACTCGTTTCTTTGTCGCACCTCCAAAAGATGGAATAGTCTACCAGCACACGTTTTCCCTCCTTCCTATGATATGGGGTCCTTCAAAAGAGGCGTGAAGAAGCAACTTGAGGGCCGGCAGAGTAAGGTTAACTGATACTACGTTTGTTTTCACGCTGCACCAGTTATCTTCGCGTCTGGACTCCATTTCCACTTAACATCAGGTGGGATGGAGTCATTTGCGGAGCTATCTATTAAATAAAATAAATGTATTCTTTTCTAAGTTTAATCCAATAGTTTTGCTCCAAAGTATGTAAAGCAAAGCTATCACATTCATTTGATAATTTTAAACACACGCTAGCTCAAATAATTCGAGAATTAATATTCTGAACATCGACCTATCTTATCCAGTCTCAATATACGATACGCACACATGACGACCATATTGTTATTTTTTTCTAACATTCAGAAGTTAAGAATAACTGGAAAACGTGACCTCGTAATAAAAAATGGTTGACATTTTCCAAGGGATAATGTATAATTCAACATGAGACACCGTGGTATTGGGCTGACGGAGGTCACATTATGTCTCCGCAAAAATGTATAAGGTAAGCGCGCTTACCTTTTAAAGAGAAACACGTAGTTAATATTAGATTGGTATTTTTGGCAGTTGGTATTTGTTTATTGCCATACTGTGATGATATAGCCAACACATCTTATTTTATATCATTATCATTATCATCAAGGAGAAGCACAAAAACCGGTAGTTGTGGATATCCTTGGGAGACGCCTTTGTCCAGCAATAGAAGTCTTTTGGATGAGATGATGATGATCATCATCATCATTATAAACGTCCCACTGCTAGGCATCAGGGACATTAGGTCATAATTGGTGGGTTTTACAACTGATATAATATTACGAGCCCCGATCCAAAAGAGTTCGTCTAGTCTAACATTGTGATGAACATATTTTTCCTTTCAACTTGATTCATTTCGAGAAAAGCACTAGCAGTAAACAATTTATACATTTTAATAATACTCTATGAAACTGACATTAATTTTGCACATTTAAAGAAATAATAATTTGCCTATTATATGAACCCGGGAACGAATTGTTTTGCGCGATTATTCGTAAAGTGTATTACTTATTATTATTATATATTAGTGTATTCTTAATTGATACAAAACAGTTCTTCTATGCCTCGCGTTAAGTTATGTTTAAAATACGTAAAAAATAAATAAAATTCAATTCAAAAAATATTTATTTATTTATTTATTTATGGACCACCAACAGAGTTACATGAAAAAAATACAAACTATTAATACAAAGTTATTAGATACACATAACTCTAATTATAGACGGCCTCATCGTAAAATAGAAATGAATTGTCATATAAGATGTCAACGGCTATAAAAAAGCATGTTCAACGTATTTGATTTCGAAGAAGTTCGAAAAATTATAATTGCAAACAGTGAAAGTGGGAAATCTGCATACCAAATCGCCAAAAAATTATCACTGCCAAGATCTACGATCCAGTCAATCATCCAGCATTACAAAAAAATCGCCACAGTTTCATGTTTGAAGAGACTAGGCCGCCCTGGCCTTACTAGGGAAGCTGAAATTCGTGTTTTAAAGAAAATTGTAAAGAAAAGCCGTCGTGCCCTTAGAGAGAACTTACCGTACAATGGCGTGATATGATTCAGAAAGATGTATCGGTGGATAACTGCAAACGAGTTTTGAAGAGAATGGGTGGACCAGTGGTGCGGATTAGCGGTTTAACCTTCCAAATTACAAAGAATATGAAGATATTTCTATTTGGTCACCTTTTCAGTGACATGGCATTTCGAAAGTTGCTTAACTTGTATATTACAACCCGAACATGCTAGCCTCTGCGCCATCGAGATTCTCTATCAATGTTTTATGTAATTCACACATTTGTTTTGAGTATTTATGAATACAGTAAAGCTGCCAATAGACTGAGTTAGTTTCAGTATTCGTGAAACAATATCAGTACTTATGATTATGGTAATACAAATTTTGTGCAGGGATTGAATCGCGCTCGTGGATATGTTTTCAACGCTTTTTACAACCATCATTACTATTGAATGTTAGGTACTATTTTTGTCTGAAACAATTTTCTTTGGTGGAAATTTCAGAGCAATACAAAAGTTGTACAGTCTTGTTTCAACAAGATCAAGATAAACAGCTGTAGCAGCGGCTTTATTTTTCTCATCGACAGGGCCAGTATGAGATTCTAAAACCGTACGATTTTGTAAAAAAAACTCTGTTTACTTGCGTTTCTTTTACATATTATTTTTTCTTTTATACCTCGAACGCGTTTTACCCAGATCGTCATCAAAGGAGAGATTGAAAAATATTGTATTCATTCTTCTTTAAATTGTAAGGCTATGAAAGGCCAACTGTCTTGTCGTATGAAATCTCACAAAGGTAGATGAGTTTATTTTTAATACATGTTGTGGCTAGAAACAAAAAACCTAATTGTAAACAAATGGTAAACAGAAAACTATAGTATCTTATTCCCTGCAGTTACTTAATGCTTGAATTCCGTAGGCTTAGAACAGAGTTACGCGATTAACGCGTAATTTAATAGCGTGGATTAGAAGACATAGATTTAGTGCACGAACACTAGCAAATTAAGGTTTCTGAAGCCTGTTATAAGACCCTTTCCAGCTGCGTGCTCATTACTTTGTTTATAAATTACATGTACTAACATTGTTGATTTTAATCATTATGTGTTGAAAGCGTTAGGCGTTTTCAATACAGGAATTTTAAATTATGGATTCTAATACCCCCCTTATCAGTACTAAGTTATATAGCGAGATGATAGTTTTATTTACTATGTTGAGTTTATTACGCGATAACAAGGATATAATACTATGATGAAACTGCACGTGTTACTGTTTGTAAACAATCGGTGTGTGTTATACAACTAAAGTTAAATAAAAGTCAGTTTACATTGAATGTTGAATTGTTTATCTACCAGCTGATTGCAGTTTTCGCACTGTAATGTGTCATACATAACTTAAAGCATATTTACTTAACGTAGAACCCTTCGAGCGATGCACCCTTCATCACCCTTCATCATTATCATCGTCTTCTCAGCCTACAGATGTCCACTGCTGGACAAAGGCCTCCCCCAAGAATAGTTTTTCATCCTCGGCTTTCTTATTAATTCATCACTTTACGCATACAATAAAAAAATTACAGCTATTGTATCATTAGAATAACAACAGGGTTATTATAAAAATCGGCCCTCATTACTACTAGTTCTTAAGTATTAAATATTAAATTAAAATCAAGTTGTCATAGCTACAATTAATGGGTTTTGGCTTTAACTCACTCTACTACTACTTATCATATACGCCAAATGCGAGTTGGTGATCACAGACTTAGGTTAACAACTTACCAAGCATCGAGCGACCCAGTTGGAGTCCCATTAGTGACTCTCTCTCTCTCACTCTTCTGGTGACATATATATATGTCAAAGCTGCGATCAAAAAGTGTTGCCCACAGGTTAAAAAAAAAAGTTTACCTAATAATCGAAAAGTACAAAATACACTTTGCCTTGGTACCTATAACCTACACTTTTATTTTTTCGTGTTCCATTTTAATCCAAGGTTTAGTAACGAGGATTAACGCAAACCGCTTTTTTAGGTATAATATAGACATACCATTATGTCCCCTGACTCGGTCGAAACGTCCGGTCTGAAGGTATGTCTTATAATACACTTTTACTCTCCTGGGAATTGAACCAGGATCTCTGGATTACAAGACTAATGATGCCAATCAGCTACCGAAGCGTTGTTTGATACGAACGGGCTACTATAAACTTGCATATCTTTTTTAACTCGAACTCGAACTAATATTAGTTTTATCACCCGTATCAAAGACTTCTCTAGTTGTCTAATAGCAATAACAAAGTGTAAAATTTGCGAAACACGCCAGACTATTTGAAAATTGCGCAACACGACATATAACAGCCGTAAACAAGCTAATCAACGCCATTGTAAAGTAACTAACGATAACGCTGCTACGCCTCAGCTTTATTATTATAATACAGCCATCATGGATATATACATGGGTAATAATGTGATTTACGACTACTACACGCAATAAATAAACTACCAATTTATTGACATAATTAACAATATAATAAACTACCAATTTATTGACAAAGTAACTCGTCAACTTCTTCATCGATTAACGAATTTCGAATCATCATAGCTTGCGAGTTGACATAAAACTATGAAACGTTTTCAAGAAATATTTGTATGTGACCTCTTTCATGTTAGCTTTTGTGTTTATGGGGTTGATAAGAATTTTTCTTTCTCCCTTCTTGTTTTCTTGTCAATGTGAAAATGTATCGCCGCATGTGTACTACGAAGTCACTGAGTTCCAGTAAATATCAATGTATTGTGTTGTTTTATGCGATCTTTATGTTATTCTTTGTGTTTGTGTGGTTATAAAAAGTTTTCTTATTTCTTTCTTGCTTTCTTGTCAAGGTGTGATTGTATAATCGCGTGTACTTCCAGTAAACATTTCTCGAAAATTGTCACCATGTCTTACAAGCATTAACTATCGTCGTAACTCCGTCCAATCACTTGTGTTCCGTTCGTTGTGAATCGTTGCCAGCCTCGTGTTTACGGCATCGCTGTCAAGATATTTATAGTATTTGTGACGCAGATTGCATGTCGGAAATCACCGGTGTACCGACTTACAGTGTGCACAGTCCCTAGACGAATATCGTTCCTTGACAGTAGAAAGGGTAAAGGTATGATAACAGAAAAACGCTTGATATATCTTTATTTATATGCGAATGTTTTTTTTTTATGCAGTGACAATGTTTTAGTGATGGCTATCATAACACTTATTACTTTGTGTTTGAACCAACCAACATTTGAACCGTATAACACCCAAGCATAGCAGGTAAAATTTCGTTATTCTGCCAAATTATTATCAACATCTTGCAGGTTTATTTGCATGTCATTTAATAATCGGTAATAGTAAAACTTATGCTGTAAGGTTGTTTGGTGCATGAAACTCCAAACGTTTTGATATGGCTCAATACTGAAATAGTGTCTTAGGGCCTTGCAGGGTCCAAAGAAACGAAATTAATTGACACGACATCGTATAAAACACAGAAAGTTATACGCAGACTTCAAAACTCTGGTGTTGTGCGAGCGATCATGATTAACGGCCAATATGGGCGTAGCTCGACGTAGTTCTTTGCCTCGCAACTTTGTAAGTTCTAGTTTTGTTATCGACAGCTTCAACATCATCGCTCTGACTCTCTAAGTAGTTATTACGCGCGTCATGAATTTGTTTCACAATCTCTGCTCACGTTCTTAAGGCTACGAAATAGCAGAGCGGTTGAACAACGCAGGGCAGACATGCTAGGTAATAATAATAATAATACGACGACGAGCGCGGGCCGTCGGCCCCGCCGCCGCCACCACCTGCGCGACGTGGACGACCCCCGCTGCCGGCACGCTTGGGGCCTGCGAGGCAACCTGCCTTGCGCCTGGCTCCCGCTACCGGTGGTGTAGTGCGTCGCATGCGATGGTCTCAACAAAATAATGAGAATTGCATGCGCGCCTATTACGAGGCTACAGAGGGAGAAACTAACATGACTGCTTACCGTGATCGGTTGTTGGCTTTGTTTCAGATCCTTGAGCCAGCTATCATCGTCTCCGCACAGCGACTATCGGATCAAGTGCGAGTCATTCAAAGGTGTAAAAGGCTGGATGACTCTGTGCTTGATCGGCTACGACGGGAGGCGCTATCTGCTCGCACGGTTCCCACCATGGCACGGAACACGCCGGCTGTATTAGCGGGTCCACCTATCAGGTCACAGCCGCTAAGTGTTGATGTTCTTAATGCCGATGGTGAGAACAGTGTGACCATAAGCGTAAGTACCCAGGCCCATGAGCAGTTGAGGGGGGCTTTGGAGGAAGCGATTGAGCAGTATCGATCATCACGTGTGTCTAGGCCGCGACTACCTCGTCTGCCTATGAATAGACGTAATTTGGCGCTAATGGGAGTCCTGAATGATTTGCTAGTCCCGTACTTTGAAGCAAGTGAAGGTCTGGTCGATGCGCATTCAATCATGTACTGTGGTGCCATCGCGGCGTGTCGTGTTGCTCGTGTCAAATTCCCGGACACTGACCGTGCACCTCGGCCCGCCGGTGGTGTCCCCGCGTGGCAAGAACGGATTCAACGACGTATCGACACGTTTAGGACTCTTATTGCAAAGCTAATCTGCTTCAGAGGTGGCAACATCCGCCCTCGTGTCATGCGTTTCGTGACCCAGGCATTCGCGGGTACTGGCATAAGTCCCCGCGATTACATGGTCTCAGTCACGGAACGTATTGATTTCCTGAAGCAGAAAGTCTATGCGTGGGCGGGACGTATTCGTCGCTACAGAGAGCGTGTGGATCGATTCCAGCAGAATCGCTTCTTCCAAAGAGACCAAAGGAAGGTGTATAGAAAGTGGGAGGGAACTGATCAACGTGTGATCGACGGACAACTGCCAGATTCTGCTTCTACGATTAATTTCTGGCGGAGTATTTGGTCGGTGCCAGTCGAACACACCGAGGGTGGTTGGATGGGTGTGATTGAGCGTAAGTGTGAGACAATCGAATCAATGAGGGCTGTAACAATCAGCCCCGATGACATAAGTTGTGCGATTCGTACGGCACAGAACTGGAATAGTCCTGGGCCGGATGGATTGCACAACTTTTGGATAAAGTGGATTCGAGGCTCACACGAATGTTTGGCAACACATTTCCAACAAGCCCTCGAACTTGGTTCTCTTCCATCTTTCCTTACTACAGGTGTCACCTTTCTGCTCTACAAGTCCGGTAGTACCACGGATCCGAAAAATTATAGACCCATAACATGCTTACCAACATTCTACAAGCTCCTTACATCAATTTTGAGAGAAAAAATCAATTCGCACATTGTTGCAAATAACATCTTGGCTCCTTCTCAAAATGGTTGTAGGGTTGGGTCCCGTGGTACTAAAGAGCTCCTCCTCATGGACATGACCATGTGCAAGCAAGTTCAGCGGAACAAGGCAGCCCTCTCTACTGCCTGGATTGACTATAAGAAGGCCTATGATTCAGTGCCACACTCATGGTTGGAAAGGATCTTAGAGTTGTATAAAGTCAATACAACTTTGAGATCCTTTCTTGGTGGGTGTATGAGGCAGTGGACCACAGTCCTTCGTCAATCGGGTGGTGAAGATAGCCCCTCGAATCCGATGGACTTGATAAGGATTGAGCGAGGCATTTTCCAAGGCGACAGTTTGAGTCCATTGTGGTTTTGCCTGGCCCTGAACCCTCTCAGCAACCTACTGAAGGATTCAGGGCTGGGCTACCGTCTTCGAGTTGACGGAGAAATCATTTCTCATCTGTTATACATGGATGACCTGAAATTATTTGCACCGAAACGCCCTGACCTGGTGAAACTACTAAAAATCACAGAAGATTTCAGTAGTTCTATCAGGATGGAGTTTGGTGTAGACAAATGTGCGGTTATGCATGTATATCGGGGGAAAGTTGTAAATTCAACTAATTTACAACTTTCTGAGACAATGGCTCTCAGGTCTCTCTCGGAGGCGGAAACTTACAAATATCTTGGTATGTCACAGTCTCTGAGTATTACAGATGGGGACATTAAGCAGGCGGTGAAGGAGCGCTTCTTCTGTCGTCTGACAAAAGTACTTAAAAGCCTTTTGTCGGGGGGCAATAAGATGCGCGCCTTCAACGCTTGGGTGATGCCCCTACTCACGTATTCCTTTGGCATACTAAGATGGACTCAGACTGAATTAGACGCTCTGGATAGGAGAGTCCGTCAACAGCTCACAGCTCATCGCATGCTTCACCCACGCTCATCTGTTATGAGACTGTACATCCCGCGTAAATGTGGAGGTCGTGGCTTTTTAAACGCCAAGACTCTACATAACCGCGAGGTGTGTAGTCTGAGAGATTACTTCCTTAACAATGAGTGTGGGATGCACCGCGACGTTGTAGCAGTAGATAGGAGCCTCACGCCGCTCTCCTTGGCAAGTGAGAACTGGCGCAGACCAACGGTGCTGAGCACTGAAGACCGCAGGAACATATGGAAGAGTAAGGAGCTCCACGGGCGGTACTACCGGGCCTTAACAGGGCCCGATGTGGATCTGCTCGCGTCGGTAAACTGGCTACGATTCGGTGATCTTTTTGGGGAAACCGAGGGGTTTGTCTGTGCAATTGCAGACGAAGTCATGATGACGAATAATTATCGGAAGTATATCCTGAGGGACGGTACGGCCGACATCTGTCGGGCATGCCGCCGTCCCGGTGAGTCACTCAGGCATATTATTTCCGGTTGTTCTCATCTGGCTAACGGTGAGTACTTGCACAGACATAACCTTGTAGCCAGGATTATCCATCAGCAACTTGCTCTTCGATATGGTCTTGTAGAATCTGAGGTGCCGTACTATAAGTACACGCCGGTGCCAGTTCTCGAAAATGGTTATGCAACGCTCTACTGGGATCGATCTGTCATCACGGACAGGACTGTTTTTGCAAATAAGCCTGATATTGTGTTGACAGATCGATTGACGCGCCAGGCAATGCTTATCGATATCACCATTCCGCATGACGAGAACCTTGTGAAAGCCGAGAAGGGAAAGCTTACTAAGTACCTTGACCTGGCTCACGAGGTGACCGCTATGTGGGATGTGGATTCGACGATCATTGTCCCCATAGTCGTATCTGCAAACGGCCTTATAGCGAAGAGTCTCGACCAACATCTCAAGAGACTTTCGCTGGATGGCTGGATTAAGGGTCAGATACAGAAGGCAACACTCCTGGACACGGCACGTATTGTCAGGAGGTTTCTCACTCTGCAGCCCTGACCACCGGTAGCTTGGGCCCTGCCCCGCTGTTGGTGGTACTCTAGGATTAGGTTTTTATAATGTTTTATTGCTTTTATATTAAAATATTGTAAAAATCTAGTTTTAAGAAAGAAAATAAATAAAGAGAATAATAATAATAATAATAATAAAACTTTTATTTGGACACTATAGACACACACACACATATACACACACACATTATACAATCGTAAAATGACAACAATTACACTAAAACAATTATAATTTCATAATAACAGTACCTAAACTATTTTGTCTACTATATAACTATAAAAATACAAAAATGTGTGTGGTAGTTTCTGTTCTGCATCGCACTAAAGCAAACTGGCGCGTGCATGCTGATCGTCAATCCAGTAACTGCATCGACCTCGGCTGCCTCTCCACTATAATAAGCAAAGATTTACAGTCCTTTGTCAATTACCAAGATTGCAGCTTCATTGAGCAATCATCGCTGTTTATCGCTCAACTTTAACAGGGAACGTTAAATCTTACTGAAATAGTTTTATTATTCGAAGCTAACACGCTGACTGTAAAGTAGGGCAACTGTTTTGTAACAGCTCCCATTTCGGGTGCCAGTTGCAAGAGTTGTAATCACTTCCTCACACCGAACGGACGCGGAGATGCAACAATCATAATAATTTATGCTCGGCTTTTTGAAGTTTTCATACGAATGAGCGGTCCAAACTGCATATAGAGCAAGAGATTGGATTCATCTTGAAACTGACAGCGCTGACGATGACAGGAGTGTCAGAAGCGGGCGGCTTCGACCCAGGCCGAGAGGTCAACGCGGTTCATGCTCCAGCCTTTTAACTAGGTCACAGGTTATTGCTTCGCCGAGCGCCAATGGGAACCAAAATAATCCGCGCTTGATATATGAGGAATAATTTTAAATATTTGTTTTAAGAGAGCACTTTAGATATTACGTACAAATTCAAATTTGTATTAACTTGAAATTATTTTTAATATTTTTTCAGCTTGCTTAGAAGATCGATACTATCAATTTCAATTCTTAACATTCCTGTATAAAGACTATCAAAGTACCTGGGATGCATAATCGATAAAGAGTAGCAGTCTGATCTAGCGTTTTCGTTTGTTTCGTAAGATGCAGGTGAAACAGAGGGTAGCGGGTCGCTCGGGGCGCGCTAACCTCTGAATGTAGGTCATAACTTTTTGCTGCTCTTTCTACGGTTTCTGTCTCCTTTGTTTATAGCTCTTTCATTAAACTTCAGCTCCAAGGTAAAGAGGTGTTACGATAGGTTCTTAACCTATTCACAATAGCGAAAATCGATGTAACGGTTTGCTGTGTCATGGTAGCTAATCAAAGCAATTGAAAGTTAATAAGAAAATAGCACATTCCACATTGTTTGATTCGAGGTAAACTGTAGGTAGTGGTAGCGCAATATTTAATACAAAATACCACCAATGAAGCTCCTAGTTACCGTTCGCTACTTTTTTGTCAACTTAATTGTTTTCACAACAACTTTTATTTGAAGGGTATTTGTACAAAGGTAGATATATTATTACGGCCGGTAATGACTTGATTGTACTATGCTTAGCACGTCCGCCAGCCGCTCGCTGGCCGTTTACTTACTGTTTTAAATCTGATGTTTTCACATAAGTAAATTCAAATAATTGTGGTTGTTTTCCTAAGGTCTGTATTGCAATAACATATGACTTAGGTATTTTATTAAAGTTGTCAATATCCATTAATATCCATATGACTTTTCTTACAATTAATCATATAACTTTTATTTGCATCTTCGCCGGAGCAGCAGAAGTTATATATATCTTTCTACCTGTTATATGTAATTCGTCGGCTCTTCATAATAATCGTGGTAACTCTCTCTCTTTGCACAATTATGTTCATTCATCTATATACACCGTGGCGTACAGGCGCGTGGCTGTCAATATTGAAAGCCACGCCTGCAGAATGTGGCAATGGCAATAGGGATAATAAAAAAATATATAATTGGCCTATAATGTATGAACACGTCATTATAGTCCCGATTCTATCAGATGTCCTCGAAAAATCTTAAATCCCCACTGTGCACGTGTCCCACGCTTGCGTGATGCCATGCCATTTCCTCAAGAAACCCTCAGTGAAAAACAGTGTTTCGATCACACGACTTTAGATTTTTTTTAGTTTCTTGCCGCCTCCGAACAAGTCCAGTGACGCTGTAAAGAGCGTCTAAGGCCAACAGCAAACCCTCTGAAAAAATAAAACGTTTTTATGGGTATATTTTACCAAATTTTTAACACCTTCTTTGGACTCCTTGAGATGTAAATTATTCAATTTTCTTTTCTTACTAAACCCCTAAATATCTAGTATATTTTTCAAATTTCAAGTTTCTGCGTCCTGCGGTTTGGGTTTGATAAGTTGTCTGTCAGTCGGTCAGGACAAAGCCTTTTTATTATTAGTATTATTTTTAGACAATTTCATTATGAGTCGAAATGAAGAAAATATCTTTTAGAATATGCGAATGGCTCTTTCGTTTGGCTCTTTTAAATTATAGTATTAGAAGTTAAGGTAAGTGCATCATTAACTTCGTAATGTAAAAAACAATTGAAAACTACCACATTCGGTTCATTCAACACGAGTGGAGATTCGAGCTTCGCTGGGTGGCCGACATTCCTGCTACACACGACTTTAAAGTTTACACTGACATTCCCCACAAACCGTCAGCTTATAAAGTAGGTGTCAGACAACCTTGCGCAAGCACAAGGGACCATCTGCGTCAGGTCATAACGTCAGATAAGGACGCGCTGAAGCGCATTCTTCATCCGGAACACTTAAGACTATTAGTGTCTCAAGCGAGTTGCCCCGTGGACACGTGTAGTCAACTATCTAATATCCAGATACTCGTAGGTTACCGGAGCTGTAAGCTCGCTCCCTTCTCGTTACACGAAGAGTACAACTCGCAGTTTCCACTGCTTGGGTCCTCAACTCAAGTCGACTACCAAATGTCCTCTTTGATGGCGGAGTTGTAAGCCCACTCACTTCTCAGCACCCATCCAGGTGTATAATCTTATCTCAGTAATAGAAGCGCAATCTCTATTAAATGAAAGTGGCGAGTCCGTTCACCTTCGCGTTTCATTTGAAACGGTCATTAGCGAGAGGTCGTTTGACCCTAATGACAATCTGAGGGCGGTTAATACTGGTCGTGTAATTCAATATTTTAGATAGAACCGCTCACTCCTTTATTCTTCACGAATGAAAGTGACTGGAGAAATTGGATTTTTATTTTTATTTTTTTAATTAATGAGTATAATGCTTATATGCTGTGGATTTTTTAGCTCACTCGAAAAGTGAAGAGATTTTTAATTAGGGATCCACTAGCTGTCCTCGGTATGTGTGTTGATTTCGACAGTTGAAAAGTTCGTTAACGTCATCGAATGGCAAATGAAATTTACATTAGGCGCTCTAATAACACTGGCTATATAAATTATAAACTATAGTACTACACCTGTATTACTACTCTACTTCAGATACCTTCAATTATTACTACTAGGTTCAGATACCCCGTAGAAGTAAGGTAAGAGGATATTATAGCAGAGTATCGACATTCCCTTGAAAAACTTTGGAACCAATTCATTTGTTTGTTTACTAAGGCTGCTTGTGGTTAACTAGGCATAATATAAATAGTAAGACAACATGGGATATTAAGTAGGTAACTGCTATCACAATCAGCTGCAAGGTAGGTACTGTAGCTAAAGTACGGATAACGCCACTGCCGTTCCATTCCAGTCCGCTGTTGTACCAAATTAACTTTCTTTTTATTTCAGAAGCTTAAACTAAATTAAGAGAATGTCCCTTGTACTACAAAACAGTGTTTAAAGTGAACAATGGCTAAATGCGTGTTTAAAATATTGTGTCTTGTCAAAAAGTATTATCTAAAAAGTGACAGCATGTGTTTTAAGCATTGTCTTAATTTTGTCATCGTTTTGTGGTAAAGCAGTGTATGTTTGTGTGACAGTGACACTTTGTTTATTATTTAGTATGAAATCATGGAAATTAGTTGAATTCTGCATATTTCAAAAACTCTAATAATTTTTGTCTGTGAAAATTTTATTGTGGTTTTAATTTTCCTTATTACCTACTCGCAAGAGTCGCAGGTCGTACGGTCGTAAATTTTGATCAGTAGCGTTAGTTTTAAATTCCTATATTTTTTAAATCTTACAATTAAAATAATGATGTTTTATAATAATTACTAAAAAGTTTCGCTTTTATGTAGATTTTGAGTTTAAAATAATATGTAGACTATAAACTAAGTTTTACGTTGATTGTCGACGAAACTTGCATTGGCCTATCTGATACTAAATCAACATTGCGATGTAATGCCACAAATTTTAATAACATCAAACAAAGCTTTTTCGGATAGGCCGATAAAAAAATGAACATTTGGATTAGATTTTATATGGTACAAGATGTACTACATCCGTGAATACGATCGTTTGAATGTTTAAGTATTACAATACAAGTACCCTATAAGCCACCCACAAAACCATGGCGCAGTAATAAAAATACGAGAAAAATGAAATCTTGTAGAAAGAAACAGCAAAGGATGTCAAAATACTTTTACTACTAAAGAATCCATATCAAAGTAAAGGATGATGTCCTAAAAAAAATATTCATTGTTGTTAAATGTAAAACACTTGATAAAATAGTTCAGTCAGGGTGCTTAGTGTAAGTTTCAATCGCCATTGGATCACGATAATGAAAACGAGAATTTTTATGGCAAAGTTTTAACTCTTCGTTTTCTTTCGAGGAGGCGCTACTTACTTCAAAGCCATACAAATTTTTGTTTTCGTTAACGTGTTCGAATGGTGAACGAAACATGAACTAGTCCAGGCACTCTGGGGGTCGACCGCCTAACTCTCTCGCTTTCGATCGCTTTGAAGGCGAGGCAAGGAGGAGGCGTCATCTTGTCATTTCGAAAGCAATATCGAAAGCTATAGACTATAGCTTTCGATATTATTTGATATTATATTTCGATATTATATTAGAAAGCGAGGCGAAGGCCTCGCTTTCAAAGCGATTGAAAGCGAGAGCGTTAGGCGTTTGGGGGGCTGGTTCGTTCAGGTCTCGAACCCACGCCCACGACCTTTCCCGATCCGTTTGGAGAAGCAGCCGCCTGAATAGCATAGAATAGGAAGTCATGAGTGTTTTTTTTTAGTTTCATTCACAACCTTATTTTACAGGTATCCAATGTGCGTTCAAAACTTCTCATAATTACGTATGGTTTGTATTGAACGAAGCTATTCAATTGTAATATTCCATGTCGTGACATGGTGTGTCTGAAAATAGAGTTATTCGAGAATGAATGTTTAATTATGTGTCACATTTCAAATGGAAAACTGTTTATGTAGTTCGCTTTTCCTTAGTCATGCTTATTATGCCGACGTCGATAACGTGTAGTGTCACTGTCGATTCTGAGGTTATCTATTAAGAGTTTGTAATAATACCTGACTAGAGAATCCACGGAACATATTTCCATTACTTTAGTAATCCAATCATAGATCACAAAGTATGTTATTAATGTACCACCAGAACAGAGATTCGGAACACTATTTACGATGTTGCTGGAACGGCTTAACTTGTAAAATGGTAGTTGCTCGCAGTGTGGTCGCGACCACTAAATTATTATCCGGCTCCAGTGGCTTAGAACTCCCTGTTGTAAAGGATTCCACTGCACAAGGACTTTAAGATTCAGACGTGATTCAGACAACGAATGGTTGCAAACTGGTGTATCTTAAGGAATAACAGAACTTGGATGCTTTAAATTACGTTCGGAGAGCATTGGAAAATACATCTACAGACTGTTGTCTCTGGACTCTCGCTCTCGAAGTCTTGAATATTACGTAATTGTGTAAGTCCCTAAAATAAACATAGGTACTAACAGAGAACTCTAATACGAGTAGAATATGGATGACTTCGGAGATCGATGGCGCAGAGGCTTGCGCGTTCGGGTTGAGATTTTGCAAGTTAAGCAACTTTTGCAACGCCGGGTCACTGGTTGGCAGACTAATGCCGGATCCCTACATTCTATATGTCAGTTGTTTTGCTTACTGGAGTTAGAAATTTGACATAATTTGTATGGAGCTTATTTCAATTCATATCAACAGATAGATAGAATATAGGGAACCGGCTTAAATTAAACTCCTTTGTTCTTTGGACGGCTCGTTATTTTATTGGTGTTAAAACCCACCAAGCCACGTTGGGAAGCGTAGTGGATAACGGTCAAATGTTCTTCATTTTTAATACCTTCGGGAAATGCCTCTGTATCGTCCTTTGCCCTGGGGGGAGGACGCATGGATTATATCGAGTTAAACTCCAAGGATATGCAAACGTAGGATTACCCTAGAGCTTGCATCACGACGTCCCCACTGTGACGGCCCGGCCCGGTTCTTATCGTGTCCTCATCATATCGGGCTCAGTGACATGCATGGGGAAGCCTAGCTTCTAGCTAGCTTCCCCATGCATGTCACTGAGCCCGATATGATGAGCTCTTCAAATCCAGCTGAGCTGCCAGCTATATCATCATTTTCTATTGTCTGTGCTCAACCAAAAAGTCAAATTTCCTTTTGAAATCCTTGCATAATTACGTTCTTGCGTTACCGACCGACGCGTAGGAAACAGAATTGCTGATCCACTGTAAAAAGTGGTTGCGATTTCGGGCAGGCGCGACGGAGGCGGTTTTGACGAGTGAGGCAACGCAACGGTACTGCGGTACCCGCCTGCCCTTAGCTGTCTTTTGATTGGTTGGTCCATCTAGGGTTGCCAAATCAGAAGATAAACATTTGTATGTAATCGATCGGAGTTACAACTTCTTTTTTATTCTACAACGAAGAAGGTATCTTGCCTAAAGGTATGTGACGCTAAGGCCGAAGATGGAAGTGCATTACATCTGTAATCTTTAACAAGACATCGTACTTGTTGCCGAAGGGTATACAGAGTCGGTTTACATAATGTGCATGACTGTGGTTTGGCGATTTTCCCTTTCCCCTCGACACGGTCAACCCAAGCTAGTCCTAGCCTTTCGAAGCACTCTTGGGTTTATAATATAGTAGGAAGCATTTTTTTATGTGTATATTTGTTCTTTACTGAATTCTAACTCGCCAGCCCTGCATTGTGATTGTGTGCAGTTCATTTTGATTGTCTGGATCAACTTATTTCTGTTGCGTGCGAGCTGGGCGTTAAGTGCGCTGTATTTCAGTGAACTCAAGCGTTGACCTTTGATGTTTCATCGATACGTTTCAAAGGATGCATAAATGTTTATTGATGTGCTGAACTGTTTTTGTAAGAAACTGTTGATAAATACGAGCTTGCAACATTCAGTAGCTACTTACCAATTATTTTTGAACCAATTTTAAGTTAGGTTTTTTTTGCTATACTTACAAGTCTAACTTTAATAAAATCATTGAATAACATAAATGAGTTAAATTTAAATTCTAGAATAGAAAATTCATACATATTGCGTCAATCTCATTATATGTTGATAAAAATAAATGCGTAAATGAACGGAGTTTCTCAATAAATTTGCAAATAAACAAGCTTGACACTGCTTTTAATTTGAATGCTAATTTAACATTGTATTTAATTAATCGTTTGTCATGCCACAATAGATCACTAGGTCTATATGTCATGGTTACGCTATTTGTTATTTTGACACTTTAGTATGTTGTTTAAGCGATCTACTACGAGGTATATACCGTATGTTCGAATTAAAGATCTGGAAATACAGCTGGTCACAACTATATGAGTGCTATAAAATTTTTTCAACAATTGCTAATTTAAGATTATTGTTAAGTTGTCGCCATTGCCGTAAATATATTATATTATATCATTACACAGTACATAGTATTATATGTATTGTGTCTTATTTGTTATTATTAGAAATATACACAAAGTACCTACGACTAGTTTTTGATTAGAATGTTTGATTATTTTTATTTGTACTGATAATGTTTATTGTTTTATCGTTTGTGCATTACTCCAATTTCATTTGTATTCCATTTAATTAGTTAACTTTAGTAACAATTGCTGCCAAATATTAGAATAAAATAACATATAATTGATTTGATCATAAACGTTGATATCTGCTGTTGACATGCAATGTATGGCAAATAAAGTAATTAATACTGATCGCCATTTCTTTCTAAATTTAATAATTGTACATGTAAATTTTTTATTACTTTTATATTTATTGAATGTTAATTGCGAAGGTTTACAGCTCTTAAAACTTAACAGGATTAGTCATAGCTATGCTATCATCATAATCAGCGCATTTAATGTCCCCACTGCTAGGGCACGAGCCTTCCCTATGGAAGGATAGAGAGAACGGGCCATAAACCACCACGCGGACCCAGTTCAGATACTATTATACTAGCTATACTATAGGAGCTCGAGCCATTAAGTAATCTGTGCTCGAGCGCGCGAATACCAGACACTATAAAATTTTAATTGTTATCGGCCACCTGCTGGTCGATCGACGCTCATGGGGATAATGAAGACAATTTTGGAATTATTGTTGTAAGTCGTTTGTTAAACATTTTGACATATAAAAATCCGAAAAATAACTAAGAATTGCCATAGAAAGAATCTAGTGAATTAAAGCTTAGTTTCCTTAAGCCAATAGGACACGTAAAGGTGTTGTTTGCGCTCAAACGGCAATCTATTTAATTAGTCCGCCATCAGGGCGAATATCCCCGTAGAGCCAAAAACAACTTTCATTAGGGTTGTATGTCACAGTATCCAATCATTATCTGAGTAAAGAAAGACCATTACGTAAGTATATAAAGTACAATTACATAATGACAGATTACGGTTTCCCACAGTTGAAGTATTTTTTAAACGAATTTAGCCTAAGACCTAGCAACGTTTTAATTGGTTATTATTATTCAATAGATTTTTTTTAACAAATGTGAAAACATTTTTCAATAGAATTTGTATGGGAATGGAAACTATGACGTTACCATTTTGTTCCGTCAATTGAGTGTTTATTAATAACTTTTAAGGTTACAAAATGTATGCTAAGGTCAAATAAAAAATAAGTTAATGCTTTAAAGAACTGTTATACGCGTTTTCATTTATACGAATAATGTTCTGGAATTAATTATTTTTAATGTCAACATCCTTTTTGTGCTGATCACACGTTGATATGGTTCTGGGTGCCTAGTGTGAGTTTTATTTACTATCCGTATTCATTCGATTACGTTTACGTAAACGAAAATTAATATGGCATTGAAGCAGCGCCTCCTGGCGACATACGAGAAGAGTTAACATTTTGCCATACAAATTCTCGTTTTCGTTAACGTGATCGAATGGCGAATGAAACTCGCACCTGGCACCCTGATAACCCTACCAGGAAGGTAATGCTCATTGCTCTTTGTGTCAGGAGTGAATTCACGTCAACAGTCTTACGAAGGTATGAGGATTGAACCATGATTTTTCATATTCAATTTAGGCAACGCCCACTCACCGTTAAACTACCGATGACGACGCAAAAGTCAAAAGTAAATAGCCTATAACTGTCCCACTGCTGGGCAAAGGTCTCCATCATTCAAATAAATTCATCACTACAATTGATAAGTAATGGCTTAATCACCGCGCTTGCCCGGGCTATGTATCGAAAAATCCGAAACTCACTTTGCCCAACCTGGGAATTGAACCCGGGACCTTCGTGTACCGGGCCGAGCGCTGTGCCACTCGGCCGCCGAGGCTAGGCGAGGCGACGACGCAATAATTAATAATTTTATTATTAACTAGCTGACCCGGCGGACTTCGTACCGCTTTGACAGTTTCCATCATTGAGTTAAATATATATCAATGGTTTCCATGACAACAAAACAAACAAATCATTTTGTATTGGAAAATTAAATTGTCGTTTTTAGTATTTTTTTTAATATAGCCTATGTTACTCAGCGGTAATGTAGCATTCTAATGGTGAAAGATTTTTTTTAAATCGGTCCAGTAGTTTTTGAGTTTATTCATTGCAAACATACATACATACAAAAATACAAAGCTTTCCTCTTTATAATATTAGTATAGATTAAAACTGCTTTCGATGCATGCTTGCATGTTCCTGAAATTACAATATGATGGTCTGCTAGTCGTTAGTATGTGTAGTTAAAGAGTTGTTTATGAGTAAATAAACTAACAACATCAAATTGTTATTTTGTTTGCTAGTTTATCGTCTATTTATTATTTCAATGCTATTGTGATATGAGCTTAGAATAATAACGCATAGAAACCGAGTAGACGCAAGAAAAGTGAAGCAATTCAAACCAAGCCATTTTGGCTCAGTCCGCCCGAACGTCACATCAGTTGTCAAGATCAAGCGCTAGTGCAAACATCTCCGACAATTAATTACATTATGACGGTTTGTGCAATTAGTGGGTGTCACAATGCATCGCATAAGGACAAAAAAGCTTTTAACATAACATTTCATACGTAAATATTACAATTTGACTTGTATTGGGCTAAATATTTACTACTTTTAAAAATAAAATTACAAGCCGCGATTTTATGAAAGTGTTACTAGTAAGAAGAAATTATTTTCCCATTATTCATTGGTGTATGTTAGTTATAAAATTAAATCTTATTGAAAATATTTATTGAAACCATAATATATTTTAAGTGTTGCCCTTAAGTAAGATAATATCTTTCCCTATTTAGTGTAATAGTATAATGATGAGCAGTGATCGGAATGAAGGTGGCTAATTTAACTAAAGTTGCCGACAAGATAACACTAAAAGTGGTTAATAGCACCAAAATGTTGTTTATTTATTTTTATTGAATCCCAGATCTTGGAAATACTTTTATTTCTAAGTAGTTTTTCTTATTAGTACACATGAAATTACTTGTATTGTAGTATTTTATAGCAATTCCATCGTCCGCATTTACAATTTTAGATGGCAAAATAGTAATGCCTTATAAAACTTTTTTTTGGCGTGTCTGAGCTTAAGGGGGGGGGAGCTTAGTGAGAGAACCAACTTCCCCTACCACCCCCTATTAAATCCCAAAATAAGTTTTTGTCTGCTACCATTTTAGATTTCCGTCTGACCCTATTGTATCTACTTGTTGGATCGAAAAAATACGATTAAACCGCAATGACAGCTATTGGAAGCCAACTAAAAACACAAAAATTTGCTTGATACATTTCGATGACAAAGAAAAATATACCACGAAAGGTGGATTATGCAGATTACGTCGAGGCGCAGTTCCTACTAAAGTATAAAACATAATTATTTAAAGTAGATTATGCAGTTTTAGCTTAGTTCTGAATTAGTTAATTTTATCCATAGAAAAAAAACACAGTAACCTCGTCCATGAGTACCTTCACAATTCCAATAAGGTTTATATCGTATACTTTCAGGGTCTTACAAATAAACAAATAATAAGGTCTGAATAGTTATTCCGTGTTTTGTTCCCGTCATGTTAAACCTCATTTCAAATTAGAGTAAAAGAGACAAAACACGGAATAACTATTCGGAGCTTTATTCTTTGTTTATTTGTAAGGCACCCAATCTATAACAACAAAAAACAAGATTTTATAAATCAACGAAACATAACCAGCATAAAAATGAAATGCCGATAATTTGTTTACCGTTCAATTAAAGCTGATTTCTTTCCGCTCGTCGACACTTCTTTATTAGCCTTTGTTAATTGGGTTACACTCCACGTCGAATACATGATTAGTGATTTTTTAGCAAATAACTTTAGAGCGAAAAACAACAAATTCACAAAATGGCGAATGTTGAGAGCGGTCGGCGATGATGCCATCTATATCGATCTTTGAATACTTTAACCCCATTGGTTTAAAATAAATTGTTTTTTTTTTCAAATTATATTTATTTTCATTTATTAGTCATACCTAAAGTGCCTTACAAATAAGCAAAGAATAAGGTCCAAATAGTTATTCCGTGTTTTGTTCCCGTCATGTAAACGTCATTTAAAATTAGAGTAAAAGAGACAAAACACGGAATAACTATTCGAAGCTTATTTTTGTTTATTTGTAAGACGCAAAGTGTTTTTATTGCGTAGGTGTATAAATAATATAATAAAAAAGGACCTCGTCATGACATATTATGACTTTTATTATAAATCATCCTCCTAGCGGTTCGTTCCTTTCATGGATTCAAACTCCCAACGACGGATATGAGGCGCGTGACTCCGATTACTGAGCTACCACCACTCCTGATTTTTATTATAAATTTTAGTAAAGAGAAAAGCTAAATATTTGATTTCGAGGTCCTTTTGATTATTATTGATTAATGTCATATAAACATTATCGTATTAAACTAAATTATCAACAAAAAGTATATAAGATGTTAGACATTTATTTTCTTACTTATCTTATAACGACATTATCATGAACTACTGTACTACTTATACTATTATTTCACGTAAGTATAACATTTCCCCACTTTCGGGGAAATTGCTCATTCACTGTACACATTAAAGTTTTGTTTGTGTGCGTGTAGGCGACCGTAAGCACGTAATGCTCACGCCTACATTAATCTGCTTTTTGCGTCACTTTAGGCGATGCGTTTGTATAAAGACTATCCATCTAGGCGTTATTAATCTAAGGATATGAGTAATACAATTTTTAAAATGCCAAAATACCCAACGTTTCTGTAAATTAAGACTGAGTTTTGTCATGATATGTGTTTAGACATAGACACAGCCCTATTGCTCGGGTTCAGTAAATAAATGATCGCGTGCTCTCCCCTGTAATAGTGTACATAGTCAATTTGACGTTATATAACTACGTGTGTTTACATAAGATATCTCCGGTTTCTTGTCAACAAAATACGGCTTTTGTTCCATTATTTTCTAGGAAATTTGAAGCGTGATATTAATATTGTTATCGACAATATTTTCGTTTCAACTTCAGTCCTCAGGTTTCGTTCTTTAATTAATGTCTTTCTTTTATTTTCAGGTATGAAAAGAAATATGAGCTGATAATTAGAGGAGATGAAACAAACGGGTAAAAGACACATCAAGTAGCTTCTTATACATTACATTTTATTTTACAAACGAGATACCGATTAGGCCTGTAACTATTTAATAATGTAGTTTATTAATGGTCTCTGTGCCTAAGAATTCTGTCTACAATTTTTAATTAACCTTTGAATAATCAATCTGGTCCTGACGTAATCCAATGTATAGACAAATTAACTATTTCGCTTTTGTATATAAGTGTATTATTATCCATCCAAGTCAGTTCAGTAACCGTCTGCTAATTTACTGTGGAAATTTTCCCTTCCAACACGATTCCTGGACCCACCCTTATTTGGTTCAGTCTAACGGTATTGCACCTACCTTTTGTTGTCTGGCTCTGTTCTTAATGGTGCAATAAGCAGTTGCTAATATTGCACCATGGCACACCAAGCTATATAGGATGTTACGAAACCCACACCAATCTTGTACGTCAGCCACAAAATTTGCTAAACACTTTAGTACTTTGTCAAAACAAGTAATGAATTGAACAGGCGCTTCTTAACCTCTATTAATGTTATTTTATTATTACCCAGTATTTTCATTGCTGACCGTACCAAACGAGTAACCTAATCTTAATCATGCTTGTTTTTATTGTATTCGATATATTCCAACTTTTCCTCTGTTTATTATTTTTTTAATTGAGCTCGAAGGGTAGAGTGGTCCATGCAACTGGCCATCTGGGAAAGCCTGTCTCTTTATGTCAATAATTGTTCTATTTTTTTTTCCTCCCTTTACACGTGTTTATACTAAGCATTGTCCTTTTATTTAAGCTGTGTAATGAACCCTTGTGTTACGTTTGTCATGTTTTCTTTCTGTTAGTTTTATATTTAATCAATCTAGGTGCCTATATTTTTTTAAATTATCTTATTTGTTTACTGTTCACGAATAACACTAACCTCCTAAATTCGTTTTGGTATCGGGTATTACTTTTGTAAAAAAAAACTTAAGACAACATCTAAGGGTGTCTAAGGGGACCTCAATTTACATTAAATTAAAAATAAATTTAAGTACCTATATCATAAAATTTTTCGATGTATTTACACAAACAGTTCCGTATTCAGCTGCAAAATGATTAAAGACAATTATATTTTTTCTGCCAGTTTGGCTCTCAAAGGTCCCGTCTCTGTGAGTCACTTGTGTGCTGGCTTGCCAGATCCTTTGTTGTCTGACTCTGGTCCGGGCGTCTGGCTTGCAGGAATGTTCATTGAACAATGTCGGTGGAGTAAACTAGAAACAAAGTCGAATCAATTTGGTGAAATATTTAGGGCTTTCTTGGAATAAATCAATAATCCGGAGTTTGAAAGCAACAAATGCTTAGAAAGGAATTCTTTATATTTCAAAGACCTATGTAGCTAGATCAGGTCTAAAAATATCAAAATACTTGCAAATTATAATTCCTGTGAATACTGTATAGCTGCGTATTTTTGAACTCATTCTTGTTTTAATGCCTGCCTGCTGTTTTCCAATTTTATATGATTTCTTGAATTTGGGAACAGATACCTAATTGTATGCTTTGCATATTTTTGCATTTTTCTTTTTAGTCCTAGACTAAAATATATGTTCAAGGTTACAAAGATACATTAGAATGCAATCGGAATGATAGATTGCTTTACTAAATGCAGTTGCAATAGGCACTATCCAGACATTCAACAGATAAGAAAACACGTTACACGATAGGCCATGATGCATCAATCAATCAGTCTTTGAAAACTTTGCCAAACGTTAATTACTATATATTTAATCTGAAGTCGGTGGTATACTCGTACAGTTTCCTCACAAAACCAGCCTGGATGGCTACCAAAGTCAGAATTACTTGGGTATAACAAGCGTCGATAGGTAACGGTGACAGCTTGTGCCGACTTAGTGAAAAATATATATTATATTGGTTTTTGATTGGTTACCAAAGCGATCCCATTGGTGACGCTTTGAAATTGGTGCAACGCTTACCTGCTGCATTGTATCAAGCTAGAGCGTTTTGAATATCACATTACACAGTATATTACCTTACCAGGCTTTTGTTTTTTTCTGCTTATGTATGTATACTATATCTTGCATTGAATGTCATTCTCAAATGAATAATTAATCATGCGGCTAAGGGTAGCGGATTCGCGGCCAATTAGGACAGAATCATAAATTTAAATTTCTCTCCTCACTATAGTCATCCCCCGAGTTACGGCAACAATAATTTACAATTTACTTCCTTCGCGCGTTTCTGTTAATGTCTCGCAAATCATATTAAATCATCACAATGCAAGTCGTTATTCTAACTACGTATATAAATCGGAAGTTACAAAATTCTTAATTTTTGCCGCAAGATCTTGAATATGCAAATGCTACTGCTGCTGGAGGCCATTACTATAAATCAGCCTTGCTTCTTGAAATCAAGTCTTATTTATGTTTTACTTATCCATCTACTAAGTTAAAGAAACTGGATATGTTATTGAGCTCTTTCCCCATATAGGATATTTTTAATAATAATACTATTTTTAGGAACAACAATGGAAAATACTTAAAAAAAACAATATCAGACAAAACTCTGTAATTTAATCTTTTAAAATGTAATCGACAAAGTAACAATCAGAACTTTTAAATTAAAACTGCTACGTAATTAACAATTTGAAACTTAACAGATTGCACGCTCACACTAATTATTTCACTTCAAACACAATACGCACATTACTCGTAAAATAGAAAGTACACACAACGCTACACAAATGATAAATAACTACGTTACCAGATAACGACTCGGGCAGAGATCCGTCCGCGCTGTGTTCGCAAGAAAAAGTGACCCTCCGGTTTGGTGTGCACGCTATTTATAATGGCTGGCCGTAGTGGGGGTAGTATTGGATAGATTTATTCTTATACGGCCTCTCCTGACGATGTGTCGTCTCCGACACAAGCTTCACCAGTGGTGCCGCTGGAACCAGGCTCCATGTCCTCATCGAGCAAAGGCATAGAAGGTGCGGCCACGAAGGTAGATGGTGGAGGCGTATTTTTTCCGCTGGGATCAGGCTCCACGTTCTCGTCCAGCAAAGGCATGGAAGGTGCAGCCGCTGAAGTAGACGGTAACGGCTCAGCGTTAAAATCGTCTTCATTTTCATCTGTAAATAACATTTTATTATCGTAGGTTACCAACTTGACTATTAGTATCATTCATCCTTACATCCCAATATTCTTTCATACGATCATCATTCATTTTATTTATGCTTCAACTTTTACGCTCCTCCATCACACAGAATAATCTTACATTCATCATTCTAAAAGTAAGGCAGAGACGTCTCTTAAAAACATCAAACCAAGCCTAGGACTTCACGGAGCCAGTTTGATATCTTGTCTCACGACGAAGGCGGCCGCGCTGACCACTGCCGGCACCTCAGTCCGACAAACAGGTTGATGCACGCCTTTTTTACACACACAAATACACACACACACACAGGCCAAACATTTTAGTAAGCCTATGCAGCAACTTGGGGCCCACCAAGCGCTCTTGGCGACGAACGCCAGGGTGTAGCGACGGACGCTTGGGTTGCATAGCTTCCCCACCCAACACAATATTACAGGCGACAAACGCTATCGTGCTCAACTTACTCTCAAAGAAAGCAGCACATGACTCGGGACACCATTCGCCCCGCCACGGTACCATATGTTGAGCCGCAGCTTGCGTCGTCTTGCCATAGCCGCCGCTGAGCAGGCGAAGCGCGTAGCGTCCACCAGGTAACGCCTTCATCACCTTGTACGGACCACGCATGCCTGGGTCGAGTTTGCCCGTCGACTGCGAAAACTTGATAACGAAAACACAGTCATTCACGTTAAATTGACGCGGCATCTGTCTTTGCCGGTTAACACGCTCATCTTGCCTACTTTGATTGTCCTTCAGCAGTTGACGCGTTCGACTTCTGGTGATCTCTCGTAGGGCTTCTCGGTTTGGTGTTGAACCTTCAACAGCTATATCTCGCACCAACGCACGTATGACAGGAGTAGTCCCGTCCGTTCCAATGAGCAGGTTGAGTGGAGAAGCTTGTGTGGTCTTCTGTTTCGTAATGTTCAATACCAACTGTAGCTTCCACAACGTGTCAGACCAGGATAGGTTTTTATGGTTTACCTGAATGCGCAGCATATTAAGAACTGTTCTGACATACCTTTCGACCTGCCCGTTAGCGTGGTGCATTTCAGGTGTAATATAATGGAGATTACAGCCTAGTTCAGTAATCCAGGACACGAATTCGTTAGATTCGAACATGCGCCCCTTATCAGTTACCATCAATTTGGGCACCCCAAACAAAGAAATAGCTTGTGTGACAACTCGCTTAAGCTCTACGGCGTCTTGCCGGTATATGGCGTACAACAGAGTATATTTAGAAAAGGAGTCCACTATGAGTAGCACGAATTTGTATCCTTCAGATACAGGCAGGGGACCTAAAGCATCGATATGTACCGTATGAAACGGAACATCGGGCTTCTCCCATGAAGTTATGTTTTGTAGTGGTGCGCGCGGAACTCTCTTATGAGAAATGCAGATCAAACAGTGCGATATATACTTGCAGACAAACTGGTTAAGCCCAGGGAACCAGAAATGCCTTAAAATAAGGTCTAAGGTCTTCTCATCTCCTATGTGTTCATGTTCGTCGTGGAACGCTCTAAGAAGGCTAAGGCGATGGCCTTTCGGCACATAACAAAGGAAGCGTGGTTGCTTGCCTACTGGTGTGTACTTGTAGTATAGGAGGTCATTCTGTACTGAATATCGGGTAGGGTCCAGCTTACCTTCATTAAGGTTCTGAATTAGATCTTGGGTTTCATTATCGGCTGCCTGAGCTACTTGAGCCCAGTTGCGAGGCCTGGCGATATGACTTACCGTTGTAGGATTACGACTTAAGTAGTCTGCATGTGGCATCATTACACCTTTCCGATACTCAATAGAGAAATGAAAGTCCTGCAGATATATCCACCAGCGAGCAACCCTGGGAAGTAAGTCTTTTTTCCGTTCTGTTGACTTGAGAGCATTGCAGTCAGTAACGACTGTGAACTTCAACCCAACAAGAAAGTGACGAAAGTTTTGAAGTGCCTTAACAACAGCCAGGGTCTCCAGTTCATAGGAGTGATACTTACTTTCAGCTCCCTGGGTTACTTTACTAAAGTAGGCCACTACATGTTTTTTACCATCAGGGTGCGCCTGTAGGAGGACTGCCCCGTACCCTGCACTACTAGCGTCCGTGTGGACTTCCGTGGGGAGACTTGGGTCAAAAATGGCTAGAACTGGTTCGCTCGTTAGTTGTTTTATTAAATTTTGACGAACTGACTCGCATTGGCGAGTCCAATTGAAGCTGACGCTTTTACGGGTCAAATGAGCAATAGGAGCAGTTAAAGTGGCATAGTCTTTTATGTAACGGCGAAAATAACCGGCGAGACCGAGAAGCTGTCTGACTTGCTTCACATTTTCTGGAGGAATGGTGTTAGCTAAGGCTTCGACCTTTCGAGGGCTCGGCCTAACCTGACCCTGACTCACTACTCTGCCTAAATACTCTACTTCGGTCACTAGGAAGCAACACTTTCGAAGATTAATAGAAAAACCTGCCTGAGTAAGGGTGCTTAAAACCTTACAAAGCAACTCAGTACCTTCACTAATGGTGTTACTCATCAGAAGGACGTCATCTACGTATACCAGGACATTACCCTCATTTATAAGCTCTCGTAAGGTATCGTTTATAATGCGCTGATATACGATCGGTGAATTGGCTAATCCGTAGGGCATTTTGATATACTCGAAGTGCTCTTCCGGTGTCACAAAACCAGTGAGGTGAATACTGCTCTCCTTAAGGGGGATCTGGTGGAAGCCAGTAGCCATATCAAGGCTGGAAAAGAACTTGTAGCTGCCCAACCTATCTATGTGATCATCAATTAAAGGTAGTGGGTAGCGGTCCTTTACTGTAATACGATTTAGTGCCCTAAAATCAACGCAGAGCCTATCGGAACCGTCACGTTTCTTCACCAGTATAATTGGACTGGCATACTCTGAGTTAGAACGCCTAATGACTCCTTTGTCCAAAAGATCTTTAGTTATCTCCCTAACCTTAAGTTTTTCATTATAGGAAAGTTTGTATGGTCGGTATACCACTGGTACGGGACTGGTGAGCTTAATCTCCATTTCACCCGTTTTAACAGTTGTCGCCGCGGTACCGGATATCAGAAAATTAGAAAACGCATTTATAACAGACATAAGGTTATCTAAATCTTCACCTGTAAGAGGTGTATTAATCGGGAGCTTATTTTCCGACTGGACAGCGTTAACACTGTTACAGTTGTCAGTGCGAGTAATATACTGTCTATTTTTAGTTCTTACATAAGTGATTCCGTCACGATTGAGAACATCCGTACCTATTATGATAGGTGTGTTCATAAAAGCTGACGGGACGACCACAAGATCAGTTTCAATAGCAATATCGCTGAACTCTACAGTGACAGTGACATAGGAGGTAGTTATTATTTCTTTGTCACTGATGCCTTTCAAAACGCAACGTCTTAATTTTGGTTGACAAGAAATATGCTTTAAGACATCCGAAGAAATCAGGGACACATCGAGAGCACCACTATCAATGAGTACATCAACTGGTACGCCATCCACGACTGCAGTAGTCACATCATTACTTTTTTTGTGATCTATTTGATGAGAGCAAAGGTTAACATTACGTGGATTACGAGGCTCTGAACGTGCTTTCGCAAAACAGGTTGCCTCGGTGTGTCCTTGCTTCTTACAGAACGTGCATGAGTTACTGACACCTGGTTGTGTTGTATTAGGAGCGGTGTTTGATTTTGGGCGCTTACAGTCTTTACTAACGTGACCTCGCAGGCCACAATTGTAACACTTAGGAGCAAAACGAACATTTGAACCATGAGAGACAGGTTTCTTAGAACTGAAATGCTTATCGGTCTTTATCCTATCTGGTTTCTTATAAATCGACAAAAAGGAGACTATGGTATCTGGCGTCAGTTCTGCGTTGGCGGCAGCTGCACGAATTTGGGGACTATCGATACCTCGAATAATAATACGCGTCCTCAGCTCATCACTAAGTCCCTGTACTACTCTAAGGCGTAATAAAGTCCGACGCGCGTATTCTGCGTACGTAAGATATTTATCTGAGGTCGCATTCATAGCATCGAACAAGATGTTCGCATAGTCCAATTTGTTTGGGCAAAGGGGCTTGAATTCAGCTTTAAAACTGGACCATGTCCTGTCATTTGTCACCCATTCACCCAACCAAACTTTGGCGTCACCTTTTAAGCAAGAAGCCACGCGAGACAAACACTCGTGGTCACTCCATCCATTCGCATCTCTGGCGCGGTCCACTTCTTCGCACCACGCTTCAATGTTATTAATTGACGGGTCAAAATTAGATACGTAATAGTGTTGAGATCTCGTCGGTTGTAATGTTTTTATTGCTTGCATTAAAGCGTGTGCAAGAGTGGATGCCTCAGAGGGTGAAGCGGCAGATTCCGTGGAGTGACCCGCGCGAAAATTACTCAAGTGTATAGGACCAGGTGTTCTAGTTACTGGTGTACGCCTATCATGCGAGTGGCGTTCTCGATTACGCGAGACGCGACGCGAGCGAGATCGAGATTTGCGAACGTTACTCCGTGAACGCGATCGAAAACGAGAGACACTACGTGAGTCATTCCTGTCCTCGCGACGCAAACGGCGTCGTTGCCTATCGTTCGAGCCGGACGGATCACGGCCACGAGAATAACTACGAAGATCACGCCGTTCCTGGCTACTCGAAGCACGTCGCGAGTTAATTCGGCTATGATTACGAGATTTGCTCCGTGAATCACGGTTATGACGCTTTTTAGTTCGGTATTTGTCAGTTCTGTTACGCGACCTACTTCGAGAGATTTGCCGTTGACGGCTGCGTGACCTTGACCTAACCATATTAACGGATAAACAAAATAAACAATTCAAATGTAATAACCAGTGAGTGTGCAATCTCAACTTTACAACAAATCAAAACTTATTTACACGTGGTCTACAAAGTCCTTTATCCCACTTCTGATTTTAGGAACAACAATGGAAAATACTTAAAAAAAACAATATCAGACAAAACTCTGTAATTTAATCTTTTAAAATGTAATCGACAAAGTAACAATCAGAACTTTTAAATTAAAACTGCTACGTAATTAACAATTTGAAACTTAACAGATTGCACGCTCACACTAATTATTTCACTTCAAACACAATACGCACATTACTCGTAAAATAGAAAGTACACACAACGCTACACAAATGATAAATAACTACGTTACCAGATAACGACTCGGGCAGAGATCCGTCCGCGCTGTGTTCGCAAGAAAAAGTGACCCTCCGGTTTGGTGTGCACGCTATTTATAATGGCTGGCCGTAGTGGGGGTAGTATTGGATAGATTTATTCTTATACTATTATTTCCAACAATCCTTTTGAGACAGACTTTTTAATCCTTTTTTACTTTTTTTCCTTTTTACGTGGACTTCTTGCGGGAATTTGAAAAGTGACGTTGCACCCTGTTGTTTAATTTGCTGGTGGTTTGCTAGGGCATGTTCAAGGACAATTATGCTATAAACCACTATATTTTAAAAATATTATCAGTAATTTTTACATGAACAATAATTTTGTTAACCCGGCTACAATATTCTTAATTGTTGCCGCGAAAATGGTGAATCTAGAGAGAGAAATGCTGCTGTAGAGGGACGCCATTACTATAAATCAGCCTTGCCTCTTGAAATCAAGTCGTATTTATGTTTTATTTATCCAACTGCTAAGTATTAAGTGGCTGGATTTGTTCTTGAGCTCCTTCCCATAAAGGATTATTTTTTGTTGTAGGTAGTTAAGTAGTATTTATTATTAAGTATTTGCCCGTTCTATGTAGGTCCTCGCCTCCTTATATAATACCCATATTATGTAAAAATAATTAAAGGATTTTTTTATTTACTGTCTTTTACGCCTTTACTTTTACGTAGGTACTTTGATTTACCTAATACTTTATACGTAGATTATTAGACTTGATATTAACTGTAAATAAACTCAGAGTAAATATAGATTATTTATTAATTACCGCACTTTAGAAAAAATGTAATCAATGCTTTTTAAATATAATCTCTACAACTAAAGCAACTAAACTAAACTTAAGCAATCTATCTTAATTTCACTTGCGTCAGTCTAAGCTATACCTAACTCCTATATACTATAAAAATATAAATAACATAGTACACTTGATTCCTTAATATAGGCATTTAGCGTAGTAGGGTAATGTAGGTTTTGAATGTCAATGTCAAGTTTAATTCGATATTAATGGGTTCATTTTCTTCAATCAATATTGCGTAACTCACGCAATGTATTCTTACTTTCCCTACATTCCTACAAAACCATTATGTAACATTGTTTACTGTGTTTATTTGACATTGAGAGTTATATTAATAGATAGTAAGTTTCTTTCGCGTTCCATAGTTAAACAAAGAATTTAAACGGGGATTAACGCAAACTAAAAAAAATAATTAATCCGCTATCTTGGAGCGGCAGCCATATTGAATTTAGTGTAATGTACTCGTTTCGTTTTCTACTCTTCAAGCCCTTTCATTTGATACCCATATTTGAGGTTGAGAAAAAAATTGCAATCTGCCATCTTGGATCGGCGGCCATATTGAAATTATTACAATACTGAGTATTTCACATTGTATTGTCACCAGAACTAAAGGTGTATGCAAAATTTCAGCTTAATCGGATACCAACAAATGGTCGAAAAATAGTTTGCAAATTTTGACAGACAACTTACTTACATAGTTTAATAAAAGTGCAAGTTAAATAAAAGCTTGTCTTCACCTTCCGGGCAACGCTTACCCCCTACCGGGCAGCGTCTCCTTCTACCGGGCATCAGCGGAATCCCTGGAACACACTATCCGCCTGCACTCAGGAGGCAGCTCTATACCCGCCTACCCGCCTGCATTTCCGGAGGCAGCTAGTAGCTACTGCTGCGGATCCAGCTGCGAGATCCAGATCGCACCGGCATGTAATGCGTGCAGCGATTGAAATAAAGAAGCACCCTAATAATTTCAATCGGGAAGACGGCCACAAACTATCTTCTGGGTGGAATCCAGTATTTGCAAAAAGACATCCTCGTTTTCTTCGCAGTCGGTAAACAACCAGAATAAGGCTTGTTTAGGTACGTAATAGGGAACACCGTTAGTGTTGTGTGTGACGGTAGTAGGCAAGTAATGTGACGGTGGATGAAGACTGCCGCGTAAACGGAGGCGCAACATCGTGACAGCAGTCAGCCCGTAACCACGGCCGTTGTAACTCGGTCGAAACGTCCGCGTCGGGTATAAAGAAGGTATGATACCTTTTCACTAATTAGTTTGCGTTAATCCCCGTTTAAATTCTTTGTTTAGATACCTAGTAAGTTTATTTTGACTTGATTTGACAAATAGAGCCGAATTTAATTCTTAGTTCAGATACTGTCCATTATTTTAATCTGTGCAAAATGCTTCTAATTATTACATACATCACGGGTCGGCCCGCCCGATCCTCTAAATCCCGCCCGATCCTCTAAATGTCACTACACATTTACAGAATACACCAAACATGCACACTAGCTTAGGTCCAAGACACCGTACTCGTAGAACAAGGGTACGAAGAACCGGTTCACACGCGCTCTATACCAGGTACAGACATGTACCTGGGCGCTTCTCTCCTCCTCCACGGCCCGGTCTACCCGAGCCGAGGTCCGAGCCTTTAGAGGCGCCCTCGGGTGGTTCCGCCCCCCGATCCGATCCGAACCCTTCGGAGAATCTAGTAGGGCACGGGGACGCGCACTAGTGCGCGATGCCGTTCCCTCTAGAAAACCTCCAAAGGTGATTCGTTTCACTGGTTAAGCCCAGGGAACCAGAAATGCCTTAAAATAAGGTCTAAGGTCTTCTCATCTCCTATGTGTTCATGTTCGTCGTGGAACGCTCTAAGAAGGCTAAGGCGATGGCCTTTCGGCACATAACAAAGGAAGCGTGGTTGCTTGCCTACTGGTGTGTACTTGTAGTATAGGAGGTCATTCTGTACTGAATATCGGGTAGGGTCCAGCTTACCTTCATTAAGGTTCTGAATTAGATCTTGGGTTTCATTATCGGCTGCCTGAGCTACTTGAGCCCAGTTGCGAGGCCTGGCGATATGACTTACCGTTGTAGGATTACGACTTAAGTAGTCTGCATGTGGCATCATTACACCTTTCCGATACTCAATAGAGAAATGAAAGTCCTGCAGATATATCCACCAGCGAGCAACCCTGGGAAGTAAGTCTTTTTTCCGTTCTGTTGACTTGAGAGCATTGCAGTCAGTAACGACTGTGAACTTCAACCCAACAAGAAAGTGACGAAAGTTTTGAAGTGCCTTAACAACAGCCAGGGTCTCCAGTTCATAGGAGTGATACTTACTTTCAGCTCCCTGGGTTACTTTACTAAAGTAGGCCACTACATGTTTTTTACCATCAGGGTGCGCCTGTAGGAGGACTGCCCCGTACCCTGCACTACTAGCGTCCGTGTGGACTTCCGTGGGGAGACTTGGGTCAAAAATGGCTAGAACTGGTTCGCTCGTTAGTTGTTTTATTAAATTTTGACGAACTGACTCGCATTGGCGAGTCCAATTGAAGCTGACGCTTTTACGGGTCAAATGAGCAATAGGAGCAGTTAAAGTGGCATAGTCTTTTATGTAACGGCGAAAATAACCGGCGAGACCGAGAAGCTGTCTGACTTGCTTCACATTTTCTGGAGGAATGGTGTTAGCTAAGGCTTCGACCTTTCGAGGGCTCGGCCTAACCTGACCCTGACTCACTACTCTGCCTAAATACTCTACTTCGGTCACTAGGAAGCAACACTTTCGAAGATTAATAGAAAAACCTGCCTGAGTAAGGGTGCTTAAAACCTTACAAAGCAACTCAGTACCTTCACTAATGGTGTTACTCATCAGAAGGACGTCATCTACGTATACCAGGACATTACCCTCATTTATAAGCTCTCGTAAGGTATCGTTTATAATGCGCTGATATACGATCGGTGAATTGGCTAATCCGTAGGGCATTTTGATATACTCGAAGTGCTCTTCCGGTGTCACAAAACCAGTGAGGTGAATACTGCTCTCCTTAAGGGGGATCTGGTGGAAGCCAGTAGCCATATCAAGGCTGGAAAAGAACTTGTAGCTGCCCAACCTATCTATGTGATCATCAATTAAAGGTAGTGGGTAGCGGTCCTTTACTGTAATACGATTTAGTGCCCTAAAATCAACGCAGAGCCTATCGGAACCGTCACGTTTCTTCACCAGTATAATTGGACTGGCATACTCTGAGTTAGAACGCCTAATGACTCCTTTGTCCAAAAGATCTTTAGTTATCTCCCTAACCTTAAGTTTTTCATTATAGGAAAGTTTGTATGGTCGGTATACCACTGGTACGGGACTGGTGAGCTTAATCTCCATTTCACCCGTTTTAACAGTTGTCGCCGCGGTACCGGATATCAGAAAATTAGAAAACGCATTTATAACAGACATAAGGTTATCTAAATCTTCACCTGTAAGAGGTGTATTAATCGGGAGCTTATTTTCCGACTGGACAGCGTTAACACTGTTACAGTTGTCAGTGCGAGTAATATACTGTCTATTTTTAGTTCTTACATAAGTGATTCCGTCACGATTGAGAACATCCGTACCTATTATGATAGGTGTGTTCATAAAAGCTGACGGGACGACCACAAGATCAGTTTCAATAGCAATATCGCTGAACTCTACAGTGACAGTGACATAGGAGGTAGTTATTATTTCTTTGTCACTGATGCCTTTCAAAACGCAACGTCTTAATTTTGGTTGACAAGAAATATGCTTTAAGACATCCGAAGAAATCAGGGACACATCGAGAGCACCACTATCAATGAGTACATCAACTGGTACGCCATCCACGACTGCAGTAGTCACATCATTACTTTTTTTGTGATCTATTTGATGAGAGCAAAGGTTAACATTACGTGGATTACGAGGCTCTGAACGTGCTTTCGCAAAACAGGTTGCCTCGGTGTGTCCTTGCTTCTTACAGAACGTGCATGAGTTACTGACACCTGGTTGTGTTGTATTAGGAGCGGTGTTTGATTTTGGGCGCTTACAGTCTTTACTAACGTGACCTCGCAGGCCACAATTGTAACACTTAGGAGCAAAACGAACATTTGAACCATGAGAGACAGGTTTCTTAGAACTGAAATGCTTATCGGTCTTTATCCTATCTGGTTTCTTATAAATCGACAAAAAGGAGACTATGGTATCTGGCGTCAGTTCTGCGTTGGCGGCAGCTGCACGAATTTGGGGACTATCGATACCTCGAATAATAATACGCGTCCTCAGCTCATCACTAAGTCCCTGTACTACTCTAAGGCGTAATAAAGTCCGACGCGCGTATTCTGCGTACGTAAGATATTTATCTGAGGTCGCATTCATAGCATCGAACAAGATGTTCGCATAGTCCAATTTGTTTGGGCAAAGGGGCTTGAATTCAGCTTTAAAACTGGACCATGTCCTGTCATTTGTCACCCATTCACCCAACCAAACTTTGGCGTCACCTTTTAAGCAAGAAGCCACGCGAGACAAACACTCGTGGTCACTCCATCCATTCGCATCTCTGGCGCGGTCCACTTCTTCGCACCACGCTTCAATGTTATTAATTGACGGGTCAAAATTAGATACGTAATAGTGTTGAGATCTCGTCGGTTGTAATGTTTTTATTGCTTGCATTAAAGCGTGTGCAAGAGTGGATGCCTCAGAGGGTGAAGCGGCAGATTCCGTGGAGTGACCCGCGCGAAAATTACTCAAGTGTATAGGACCAGGTGTTCTAGTTACTGGTGTACGCCTATCATGCGAGTGGCGTTCTCGATTACGCGAGACGCGACGCGAGCGAGATCGAGATTTGCGAACGTTACTCCGTGAACGCGATCGAAAACGAGAGACACTACGTGAGTCATTCCTGTCCTCGCGACGCAAACGGCGTCGTTGCCTATCGTTCGAGCCGGACGGATCACGGCCACGAGAATAACTACGAAGATCACGCCGTTCCTGGCTACTCGAAGCACGTCGCGAGTTAATTCGGCTATGATTACGAGATTTGCTCCGTGAATCACGGTTATGACGCTTTTTAGTTCGGTATTTGTCAGTTCTGTTACGCGACCTACTTCGAGAGATTTGCCGTTGACGGCTGCGTGACCTTGACCTAACCATATTAACGGATAAACAAAATAAACAATTCAAATGTAATAACCAGTGAGTGTGCAATCTCAACTTTACAACAAATCAAAACTTATTTACACGTGGTCTACAAAGTCCTTTATCCCACTTCTGATTTTAGGAACAACAATGGAAAATACTTAAAAAAAACAATATCAGACAAAACTCTGTAATTTAATCTTTTAAAATGTAATCGACAAAGTAACAATCAGAACTTTTAAATTAAAACTGCTACGTAATTAACAATTTGAAACTTAACAGATTGCACGCTCACACTAATTATTTCACTTCAAACACAATACGCACATTACTCGTAAAATAGAAAGTACACACAACGCTACACAAATGATAAATAACTACGTTACCAGATAACGACTCGGGCAGAGATCCGTCCGCGCTGTGTTCGCAAGAAAAAGTGACCCTCCGGTTTGGTGTGCACGCTATTTATAATGGCTGGCCGTAGTGGGGGTAGTATTGGATAGATTTATTCTTATACTATTATTTCCAACAATCCTTTTGAGACAGACTTTTTAATCCTTTTTTACTTTTTTTCCTTTTTACGTGGACTTCTTGCGGGAATTTGAAAAGTGACGTTGCACCCTGTTGTTTAATTTGCTGGTGGTTTGCTAGGGCATGTTCAAGGACAATTATGCTATAAACCACTATATTTTAAAAATATTATCAGTAATTTTTACATGAACAATAATTTTGTTAACCCGGCTACAATATTCTTAATTGTTGCCGCGAAAATGGTGAATCTAGAGAGAGAAATGCTGCTGTAGAGGGACGCCATTACTATAAATCAGCCTTGCCTCTTGAAATCAAGTCGTATTTATGTTTTATTTATCCAACTGCTAAGTATTAAGTGGCTGGATTTGTTCTTGAGCTCCTTCCCATAAAGGATTATTTTTTGTTGTAGGTAGTTAAGTAGTATTTATTATTAAGTATTTGCCCGTTCTATGTAGGTCCTCGCCTCCTTATATAATACCCATATTATGTAAAAATAATTAAAGGATTTTTTTATTTACTGTCTTTTACGCCTTTACTTTTACGTAGGTACTTTGATTTACCTAATACTTTATACGTAGATTATTAGACTTGATATTAACTGTAAATAAACTCAGAGTAAATATAGATTATTTATTAATTACCGCACTTTAGAAAAAATGTAATCAATGCTTTTTAAATATAATCTCTACAACTAAAGCAACTAAACTAAACTTAAGCAATCTATCTTAATTTCACTTGCGTCAGTCTAAGCTATACCTAACTCCTATATACTATAAAAATATAAATAACATAGTACACTTGATTCCTTAATATAGGCATTTAGCGTAGTAGGGTAATGTAGGTTTTGAATGTCAATGTCAAGTTTAATTCGATATTAATGGGTTCATTTTCTTCAATCAATATTGCGTAACTCACGCAATGTATTCTTACTTTCCCTACATTCCTACAAAACCATTATGTAACATTGTTTACTGTGTTTATTTGACATTGAGAGTTATATTAATAGATAGTAAGTTTCTTTCGCGTTCCATAGTTAAACAAAGAATTTAAACGGGGATTAACGCAAACTAAAAAAAATAATTAATCCGCTATCTTGGAGCGGCAGCCATATTGAATTTAGTGTAATGTACTCGTTTCGTTTTCTACTCTTCAAGCCCTTTCATTTGATACCCATATTTGAGGTTGAGAAAAAAATTGCAATCTGCCATCTTGGATCGGCGGCCATATTGAAATTATTACAATACTGAGTATTTCACATTGTATTGTCACCAGAACTAAAGGTGTATGCAAAATTTCAGCTTAATCGGATACCAACAAATGGTCGAAAAATAGTTTGCAAATTTTGACAGACAACTTACTTACATAGTTTAATAAAAGTGCAAGTTAAATAAAAGCTTGTCTTCACCTTCCGGGCAACGCTTACCCCCTACCGGGCAGCGTCTCCTTCTACCGGGCATCAGCGGAATCCCTGGAACACACTATCCGCCTGCACTCAGGAGGCAGCTCTATACCCGCCTACCCGCCTGCATTTCCGGAGGCAGCTAGTAGCTACTGCTGCGGATCCAGCTGCGAGATCCAGATCGCACCGGCATGTAATGCGTGCAGCGATTGAAATAAAGAAGCACCCTAATAATTTCAATCGGGAAGACGGCCACAAACTATCTTCTGGGTGGAATCCAGTATTTGCAAAAAGACATCCTCGTTTTCTTCGCAGTCGGTAAACAACCAGAATAAGGCTTGTTTAGGTACGTAATAGGGAACACCGTTAGTGTTGTGTGTGACGGTAGTAGGCAAGTAATGTGACGGTGGATGAAGACTGCCGCGTAAACGGAGGCGCAACATCGTGACAGCAGTCAGCCCGTAACCACGGCCGTTGTAACTCGGTCGAAACGTCCGCGTCGGGTATAAAGAAGGTATGATACCTTTTCACTAATTAGTTTGCGTTAATCCCCGTTTAAATTCTTTGTTTAGATACCTAGTAAGTTTATTTTGACTTGATTTGACAAATAGAGCCGAATTTAATTCTTAGTTCAGATACTGTCCATTATTTTAATCTGTGCAAAATGCTTCTAATTATTACATACATCACGGGTCGGCCCGCCCGATCCTCTAAATCCCGCCCGATCCTCTAAATGTCACTACACATTTACAGAATACACCAAACATGCACACTAGCTTAGGTCCAAGACACCGTACTCGTAGAACAAGGGTACGAAGAACCGGTTCACACGCGCTCTATACCAGGTACAGACATGTACCTGGGCGCTTCTCTCCTCCTCCACGGCCCGGTCTACCCGAGCCGAGGTCCGAGCCTTTAGAGGCGCCCTCGGGTGGTTCCGCCCCCCGATCCGATCCGAACCCTTCGGAGAATCTAGTAGGGCACGGGGACGCGCACTAGTGCGCGATGCCGTTCCCTCTAGAAAACCTCCAAAGGTGATTCGTTTCACACGGCTTGAGGGACCCTTTACGTTCCTCGCCGCCCCCAAAAAAGCCCGGTGAAGCTGAAAATGCCGTCTGAGGCAATCAGCAAACTCTCTCAAAAAAAAAAAAAAATCACGGGTCGGGGTTAACTTTCGCCAAGTCTGTAGTTATGAAGGGCTCACCCCTCTACTCTGTCCAACTCTGAAGAGTCTAACGGTTTCCAGGAAGCATTCCCTCTAAAACCACAGTAGCATCCCTCTCTGGTACGGAGTCCTGGTTGTTGTCCTAGGCTGACAGTCAATTTTTTATTTTTATTTTATATTTTTACACACAAAAGAGTTACAAAACAAGGTCTACACAGTTGAATGTTTGACAGGTGAACAAGGGTGCTGCTTATTTCAGTCCTGTTTCCAGCAGGCCTGCTAAAGGAATATTAAATAGAGGTAGAATTCGTCGTTAACAGTCGTAAAAACCTACCCATTCCGCTAAATAAACAACCCAAACTCAGCACTCAAATATAGCCTATGGTTCATCTTCAGACGATTAAACAATCAACCTTATTTTTATTGTTTGTCTTTAACGGCCCCTTAAGTGATACAATAATTAGCTTATCTAACGTTATGATCTAGGTATTATGTTTTATTGTGCAGTCGTAAAAATATGAATATGAAGCTTTCAATCTACACCACATTAAAGATGGCACTCAAGGGCGCAAGGTCGTCGGCTCGAGTACGGTATGAGTATGAAGTGTTTATTCTATCTCGACGAGTGTTTCAATGAATCACTTGATTAGATACAAATCCGCATACACGAGGAGTTCCAAGGCCCTCTTTGTTTTACAGTTCATTTTAGTTCATTTAGTTAGTTTTTTTTTCATTTGTTTATAAAAAATTGGCGTAATAGTCTGGCCACCGAGGTGGGTTATTGTCCGATCCCCAAGTAACCATATGGGAAGATCTCAGCCTCACACACAGCAGTCACACATTTAAAGGTTAATTATGAAATATTTCATACATAATATTTTATGTATTACCATCACCGAGTACGTTGTGTGACTTTCTATTTACCCTCACAGCAAGACTGGACATTGAACTTTAAAATGTACGATTTCATTCAATCGCCTGTATAACATTGCATTAAAAACTAACCCTCATATTCATAAAAACTGTTTAAGCCAAAGAGATTTAATAAGTAGTTAAATGTCTTTGGTTTAAGCATAATTTAGTTAATCGTTGTTTTGTCTCTTTTTCTCAAATTCAAAATGACGTTTGTGTGACGTTGACAATACAATATTTAACTAAATAATGCTTAAATAGTTTTTATGAATAAGGGGTAAGTCTGCATACTGCCATTTAACTGCATGCATGCAGTTTATCTATACTAATATTATAAAGCTGAAGAGTTTGTTTGTGACGAATAAAATAAGCAACGGGTTTATAAGTAAATAACTTTTAGCCATTGCTTTAGGACAGCCGGGTGTGATCGATCACAGATAAACAAATGTTTATGCTCAGGTAAACGTTTAGAAAAACTCGTTTATGTTTATCCACATCAACATATGAAAGCCCGATTTTATATACTACTAGCAGTTTGCCCTCGACTTTGTCCACGTCGATTTAAATTTTTTACAAAAATAATTTTAAAAAGATTTAATTTTTCAACATAAAATAAAGCCTATGTTATCCACAAGGTATGTAGCATTCGATCAGTGAAAGATTTTATGGAATTGGACTAGTAGTTCCAGAGTTTAGCCCCGACAAACAAACAAACATAGTCACAAACGTTGCCTCTTTATTAATAGTATAGATACGAGTAGATTATAGACGTACGTAGTAATAGCAGACTAAAAACTTTACTTCTAGACTTTGTTTAGGTTCCAAATATTATGTTATGTTGTTATTACATTATTTTACATTTATTAAAATATTTCAAATTACATCATATCACTATTACTTAATTTGTTATTATTGAAATTTAATTGCACATTTTAATATTATTTTACATATGTAAACATAACAAGTGTTTTATTTAAATATAATATAAATCACTGATCACGTTTTGTAATGATTAAGTATCATTAAAACAAATAAATTAATTTTAGTATTGAAAACTGCATAAATCACAAGACAAACTAAAAGGAAACTAAACATTTAAAAAAAACCATACTTACGAGTATATATAGCTGTATCTATAAGAAATCCACAATCACTATTTGTAGAGCGATTGACAAGATGTTTATTCAGAAAAGGTATCTGACAAATGAGGAGCTCGATGGCGCAGTGGTTAAGGCATCCGGTCTGCGAGTACTGTGGTTAAGCAACTTTCGCAAAGACCGGTCATCGGATGGGTGACCAAAAATTTATAATCTCGAACTTCTCCATGCTTCGGAAGGCACGTTAAGCCGTTGGTCCCGGCTGCATTAGCAGTCGTTAACAACCACCAATCCGCACTGGGCCCCTGTGGTGGTTTATGGCCCGTTTTCCCTATCCATCCATCCAAAGAATCCAAAGAATTCTATGTACATTGATCGTACCTTCTATGTACCTTCTATCTTATTGTTCTGAGTTGAGCATTGAGCACTCATCATATTCGTACCAAGTAAATAAATCAATAAATGAGTTGAGTTGTTCATACAATGAGCTATATAAAATAAACCAGTTTAAAGAACTCGTCATGTTCTCAACACACTGTATTTCGTTGTATTAAAACTTTGTAGTCAGCTATATTTTATTTAATATTCAAGTTTATTTACAGGATTTGGTTTAAATCCGTTTTCACTGACTGTACTTTGTACGTGTGGCCGAGTTGACGACGAAAAAAGTAGGTATTTTCAAATGATGCCAACTCGGCAGTTTGGCCGAGTTTTCAACCGACTTCAAAAAAGGAGGAGGTTCTCAATTCGGTTGTATGTGTTGACGAATAAAAAGTTTGACTTTGATTTATCTTAAACATATAGTCTTCCGTACGTGCCACGTGCGTGTGTATGTCACTGAATTCCTCCTAAACGATTGGACCGATTATGATGAAAACTTTGTGTGTGTTTGAGTGGGTCCCTGGATAGTTCAGATTCACAAATGGATCTATAGTGGGTGGCGCTGCAATAGGGATCAAGATATATTTTTTTTTAAACCAACATGAATACGGGTGTTCACTTGATCTTTGCAAGGTAGCAAGAGCTGTTCTGGAAGGGAGAAGCCGCGGATCGTACACTTGGAATGGCCTATGACCGGCAGCAGTGGACGGTATGTGGGCTAATGATGATGATGATGATACTACCTATTACTATTTCTTTTAATTTTACAGTATCACGCCGCTAAACCAAAACAAAAGTCAAAATGTAACACGCTACCGTCAATTATTTTTAATTGGGTGCGTTCCGTTTCACGCAAATAGACCAAGCAAAAGGTTCGAAGCGACTGTATGAAATGAGATTTAAATTAAGAAGTAAGTTGGTAAATCGGTATAAATTGTTCATTTATCCCATTTTGTTGTGACATTTTGTCCCATTTTTTCTAATTTTTAGTTTTGTGTAAACAGACAATTTTGTAAACAATACGTGCATACCTCAAAAAGGTTGACTCATTAAAATCCAAAGTTTGATCAAGTGTTATGTTTTCTATTGCACCTATGCAAACGGTGGGAGTGTATGTGGACTCTGTATAATAATAGTATCGATTGTTTCGTTATTCAATATCGGTGTCAGGGCAACTTTGTACACGTGTTGGATTCTATCTAGGTGTAAGTATTTCAGTTGGTTTTGAAGTAGGTACTAATTTTTTAAAAACCTCTATGGTGAGCACTTGGCCTTCATCTCTGATGGTGGAATGACCGAAGATGGAACGGCATTTCGAAATCCTTAAATACTGCGGAACTAACTATTTTATCCCTATCTGTTGGAACTAGGGAATCCAATTCCGCATCAAAATCGCAATCCCGCAAGCCTGCGGGATCAAGGTCTATAATCCCGCGGTTCCCGCGGGATTGAGATTTTTTAAACTTTTCTTTTGTTTTAAGTAGATTTAAAAAAATACAATATAGACAAGTAAATTTACTTTATTATTAATATTATTATAAAGAGTTTTATTACTAATTATCAACTGAATGAAATTCTTTTAAGAAACATATAAAATCAGATTATTATTTTTGATAATACTTTCGAAGAAATGATAAAGTATTAAGGGGGTGCAGCGCGGAATTTGAAAATGTACGTGTTTTTAAGTCACTGGTGCTAGGCGCTGAATAGGTCTTATACATTAAAAGGACTAGTGTAGGTTAGCTTGATCCTTTCACAAGGTCATGGTTGTCTTGGAATTTGAAACAAATACCCAGAAACTGCATAAACAATACGTAAAATAATGATATCTAAAATCTTATTTCTTCAGCAACTTTGTAAATATAGCACAAATGAAACAACAATCCGACATCAAAATGTTTGTATTGATATTCTGCAGGTCACTGTTGTCTTATTTTTCAATTAAAAAACATGAATATGAAAATATTAAGACTTTTATAGTTTTTTACCCAAACGCCTATGATTTTACGAAAGTAAACATTGCTCCAAAATAAATCACCAGTCTACTCTGTACAGATATTAGTGTGCGTGCGTATTCGTAGTCGTGTGCCGTTGTCACACCACTGCCACGCGCCGCTCGCTCGCTCTCATAAAGAAACTTGAAACTCGCAGTTTTGCGTCCGCGCTGCACCCCCTTAACGTTTCATCTTTTAGAGTTGACCTTATCTTGTTACATAAATAGCCAGCGGCGGAAAAAGGATCCGATACAGGACTCACTTTACACGAAATAGAAATTCAAAATTGATTTAACCGTAAGTTAAAAACTGACAACAAATTATTTATTTTCCTTTTTTCTTTTATTTTCCATACAAATTCAATGGAAAAGTAACGAGTTATATGGGAAAGTTGTTAAATCACTTACTAATGAGGCTGTGCTGGAGAAAATAAGAATGTCGCCTGAGCCCGTTTTTCTTAAATATATTTTTTTAATCCCGCAACCGTGCGGGATCCCGCATGAGTAATCCCTCATATTAGATCCGGCTAAAACGTTGCGGGATCCCGCGTTTGCGGGATCCCGCGTTTGCGGGATTGGATTCCTTAGTTGGAACACAATAATGCTACTAAAGTGGATTTTATGACGATAAACTTTCGAGGTAGCTAGCCAGGCGGCAATAAAACAAATCCTACCACCAAGTAAACCTAGTACAATATATATCCCCCAGGCAGGTAATGTATGCAGGCTGTGAATCGAATTCAATACCACTACCACAGAGGCAGGTAAATTTCCATTCCCCAATTAGGGAAAAAAGGAGCAAAAACTAACTAACCAACTAACCTTTTGTTTAGGTAAAACCTATTTAAGTATTGAATGATTTCTAATTTAGAATGATCGTGAAACAAAGGTACAGTCTATGAGCGTTCTAACAAAGAACTGCAAATGGCTAAGTCATTGGTTATTTTATATAAATTGCTTTGCATATGATGACGTCATCGTCGGCATAAAGCACGGGTAGGTAGGTGTAATTTTGTTGTTGATTACTTATATTATGTATTGATAGTAGTAGTAATTAGCTATTACTAGTTTAATATCGCAATATACACACATTAGTTTACACAGACAGAATGAAAAGCACTAGTGTTATGTAAATCTATATTATTACGTGAAGATAAAACTTTGTAGCCCTTTTTAATTACATTGTGGGCACAGAGGAGTGAGGAGGAGGAGTGAGATTTGGCATAGTTAAAGTTCAGTTATAGAGAAGGAGTGCCGAAAGCTATATTTTTTTATAAGATATATTATGTACATATAATTTACCGTTATATACATACAATATACATATAATATATCGTCGCTCGCACAACTAACTACTGGGATCTCGGTAGCTCAGCGGTCAGTGCGTTGGACCGGTTATCCAAAGGTCGTGGGTTCGATCCCCACTCGAGCTTCTTGAGGCTGTTTGATTTTTTCTAGTAAAATTTTATTTTGTAGCTGTCCTATCTCAGTTTTGGTATTTTTTCGGTACACACGTTTTCTAGCTGATAGTTTGAGGTATTCCACGAAGCACACCCAGATGAAGCACACCTAAAGTATTCCACGAAGCACACCCATAGGTGTGCTTTAAATAAAATTTTAAAATAATTAATTTTCTATTCCACGAAGCACACCTACGAATATCACTCGCATAGTGCGGTTTTAAACTACCACTGTAACTTATAGTAGCGGACTTTCAAAACATAGTTGTATTATGTGTACTTTGTATAGATAGTCATTACATTTTGTATATTGAATGAATTCGAATTTCGACCACTGGGCGACCACTTGTCTAAATGACGATTTGACGAAAAATAATTGATCTTTATCTGTAACCTGTAAAGGTTTTAGTGGGTACTGCCGTAAAGTAGGTACCTAGTTTATTTTTTAAAGAAATTGCTATTATGCATATAATCCCCGCCCCGAAATGCGTTACTGGATTTGTGGGAGGCGAAAAACGTGTTGATGCCTCTAGCTGTAGTGACTGATCAAACTCCGGTGGTTTTCAAGAGCTCGACTTCACGTGAGCTTGTCCCAAACTTTACTTTTTTTTTTTGGGTTAACGTCGCGGTCGCATAAAGAGAGTAGAACCCCCGTGGGTGCTCTAGAGATTATAATCTCGGACTCTCTTTCTCAGCTCAGGTTGACCGCGTGTCGTCGTGTAGGAGAGGAAAGTCGCCTTGGCACATGTCTATACCCGGTAAAGCGTGTGAGTGAACCGGGTACGAGTTAGAGATGAATCGTTCATGAATGAATCCTTCAATTGGACTAGTCCACTTAGCAAGTATATCTCCTTCACTCGTTAATTCGGCTCCCAATTAGTTCGTACTTGATTTAGTTCACACTTCACTGAAGGAGAGTAAAGCGAACAGATAGATTACGAACAGCGCGTGCGGAAACGAGACAGTTGCACCGGTCGGAGTCCGAGTCTGCCCGCACCACAGAATAAGTAATAGTACCCGCATTTAATTTGACGTCTTACGATATGAACTTTTTAAACTTAAACTTTTTAATTTTGCATTTTACAATGCTATTTTTATGTGATAATTTTTAAACAAGAAAATATACTAAAAAAGCAACTTGTCTCATGTCGCTCTGACGGTAATTTTATTACTCCTATCTAATCATTAGAACTATGAAACAGATTGAACTAAACGAATAAAATGACGCGATTGAACTTAATGACAGGGTGACTCAAAGGGACTACTTAAGTACCTACTGAGCCAAGTGAACTAGATGAACTAAAATGAACTAGATGAGTGATATACTTCATCTAGTCCAATTGAACTAAGTATATAATTCTTTACACTTCAGTGAAGTATTTTGCGCCTGTCTAGTATTAGTAAGTACCTACTAGGTAGTTGGCGACGAGTAAGTACGGCCCTTGTCTTGGAACTACGTTTGTGTGCATATGCGTAGGTAGTCACAATACTTTATTTGAATAAACTTAATTGATAAGTACTTTTGAATTGGCCAGTGTATTTTTGTACGAAGTGGCTTGCTAACGTATCATTAGCATCAGCTAAAAATCTTTGACACTTGCCATAGACATCTATATTATAATAAGTATTGACTTTAGATAGACGCACAAAGTTAGATCAAAGTTCTTAGTAAACGTTTGTCAACACAATCTCGGTGTTTGTAACGCGACGAGAGTGTTGGCGGTTGTCAGATAGATAGTCTTCTTCATACAACAAGTACAACAACAATATCAATGTTGCGTAGTTACCTTACCCCAAATATCTCTAGTACCTGTCCGATTTGATATTGTGGTCCTACCTATGGGATAGTTCGGTTATAAAAATACTGCTTTGTATCATCTATTCAGCTCTATAGAGGTTCTCACGGCTAAGCGGCTTTGGATGGCAACAAAAGCGTTCACCCTCATAATCCAAAAGTGGACTAAAGTTAAACATGTTTTGAATTGATGCTTTTCTTATTTTTTTTAATAAAGACAGACAGTCTGCGTTAATTTCCATTAACGTTTTTTAGTTTAGTTTTAAATTAACCGTGATTTTCTTGAGCCGGTAGAAGGTTTGGGTTAAGGAATTTAATAAAAATGACAAGTTATTTCTTTTTTGATTTGATTTTTTTTTTATGTTACTACGGCAATTCCCTGATAACACCAGAACGACCGAAACAAATGAATTAACACGCCTTTCGAAGTATGGAGGAAAATCAAGAAGAAAAAATGTTGTTAGTTTACTTTATGATGGTTTGCTTCATTATTGCTATTAAAAAAATACTTTGTAGAGATACGATAAGGATGGTCGGGATCTGCAATAAAGACCGTTAGTTTTTATTGAAAATATAATGTTATAATTACGCGAGCACTAAGTACACATTAACTATTTATTTTTATATTTTATCTATCACTATTCGCGTTTATTTACATTATATTTAAGCTTCGTATTTCGAACCCGTTGCAAAGTCCGTAGTCACAGGTGTTCTTGTGTAGTTACAGTACGATGGCACAAGTAAAGAGTTGAGTAGAGTTATATAATTAATTTAGGTAAGTATCTAAGTTAAATATTGTTTTCTTTAGTAATAACATACCTAGTAGTTTATGACACACAGTTACTCGCGATTATTACCTATGTAAAAATAAACGTATTGTTTTAATTAATTTAGTACCTATCATAGTGGTACCAGTAATCGACACTTTAAGCCCAGATTTCGACATAGTTTTCGACGCCAAAAAATAACATAGCTTTTCATTGAAATTTTACGGATTGATAGCTAAGTAGGTGGCTGGTATTCAATGGTTGTTAAACACTAAATCAGTTGATGACTCCTATTTTTACCCGACTGCAAAGAAAGGGTATTGTTTTTCGCGCGTATCTTCTATGATTTATTTATAACTTCATATCTCCAGAACCGCTGAACGGATTTACATAATTGAGGTATCGTTAGATTCGTCTTAGCTGCCCAAGTGTTCTTAGATAGGTGACGTTAAAAAAAACATGGCGGCTGTGCGCCGCCATCGGAGTTGGTGAAAAACATTTTTTTTTCGAATTTTACATTATGGGTATCAAATTAGAGGGCTCAACACAAGGATTTCAAAAAGGTATATCATGAAATTGGTCTAACTACAAAGACATAAATAAATTTAAAAAAAAACCCGCCTGCGTTAAAAATAATAAGTAACTAAATAAAAAATCAACTGAAAAGACCGGAACAAGATTTGACTTATCATTAAATTATATGCCTCCGACTGCATGTTATTATGTATGATGTTGCATAAATTGAATTTTTATCTTGTTCCGGTCTTTTCAGTTTATTTTCTGTTTAGTTACTTATTATTTTTTACGCAGGTGGGTTTCTTGCTTTTTTAATTTTAATTTTTTAGTGATATAACGAAAAATGTCGATAACTGTCACTCCCTTATCAACATTTAATAAAATAAAAACCATTTTTGTTAAAATGTTTCCGTCCGTCCATCTTCTAAAGTACACTCACCTCACCACAACCGAAACCATTTTGAATGCAATTTCACCGCAGACGTACTTTAGTTTATTGAGCACACGATGCTGTGCAAGGATATTGGCTACAAGTTCAATATTTGCTCGATTTTCTACCTGGCGCACTCGCCGGGTCCGCGGTCAACAGCTAGCGGGGCCGTTGACTTTCGTAAGTACTTTATAATAATAAAATATTTAAAAATGTAAATTTATATATGAGAGAAAATAAATAAAGATGATAATAATAATAAATGCATTTATTTCAGGCTAAATTACATCCATAGTTTTATATTACATTAATTTTTTAATTTTTATTTCAACATAAATCATATATTACGAGTATCAGATTAAAATGCTCGTCAAAAATTGAGAAGTAGTCATAGTCCTTATTATGTTATTCCGAGTTGCACTTGCACGTTTTTCAAAGCTCGCTCTTGCATTCCTCATTATTACCGCGAAAAAATCCTTTACCCTGTACACGGCAAACATACCTGGTAGGCTACTCTTGACGCAAACTCAATCTCAATACAATTCCAATGCGATTAATATGTATCGATATTGGGATAAGTTTCGCAATTTCGGGACGCCCCATCTCGATAATAATTTGTTCATTCAATTTCCACGCAATTTAATTCCAATGTAGCGCTATTATCGCTTTTAAGAGTGCCATTTGAATTTTTTAGATTTGGGATTGGAAATTGGTTATTGCAATTGGCCATGGCAGGCCCATCAAGCATTTAAACGCGTTGTAATAGTTACTTTTTTTTTATTGAGTTTGCTGATTGCCACTGGGCATTTTCAGCTTCACCAGGCATTTTTGGGGGCGCGAAAAACTTAAAGAGTTCCTCAAGTCGTGTGAAACGAAGCACCGTCAGAGGTTTTTTCGAGGGAACGGCATCACGCACTACGAGTAGTTCGGTCCCCGCGCCCTGCCAGATTCTCCGAGGGGTTCGGATCGGGAATGGAGCGGAACAACTCGAGGGCGCGTCTCTAAAGGCTAGGACCTCGGCCCGGGTTGACCGGGTCGTAGGGGTGGAGAGAAGCGCCCAGGTACATGTCTGTACCTGTTATAGAGCTCTTGTGAACCGGGTCGTCGTACCCTTGCCTAAACTGGTGTGCATGTTTAATGTATTCTGTAAATGTGTAGTGGCATTTAGAGGATTGGGCAAGAGGTACTTTGTGTGTGCGCACTGTCACGTCTGCGAGCGACATTATAATAAACATTAGTATACTTGGCCGGGACGACCGAAATTACATTGAGAAGAAGCTTTCTCAGAATTTACCATTTTGTTTTTATTATTACTATAGATAGCTATACAGGGTATACAGGGTATCCCATAATCAATCATCAAGCCGGACACCGATGACACGGCAGTTTAAAAGACATAACAAACAACCCTGTGACATTTTTCACGTAGGTATATAAGATGTTGAATTTAGATTATATTTTTCAGTTTGTTAATTGCAGTATATAAAAACATTTTGTTTGTGGGAACTGTCACACATTGTCCTGTCATGCGTTTACGTTTACGTTTTAAGCCAAGCGGCTTTGATGTTTTGGACAACCAGTACTATATAACAAACGGAATATATAAATATGTATAGTTCCTACCTACATTTCGAAATGTATGTAATAAATAAAAATAAAATATTATTTTTATCTTTGTTTTGAGTCAATTGATGATATGTTTTTGTCGCAAGCTCTTGTATGTTGGTTTTCATGGTCGTCTGTAATATTTGTAATGTCGTTTCTGCGGCATATTCTATCTCATTGATATAGGATTAAGTATCTTTTGCAAATGTCTGCATTGCGTTGCGCCCCTTTGTTTATTTATTATTCAAATACTTGTTGGTTGGAGGAGGTTTTGACGTTTTCGTTTAATCTGAATTTAAACATGAACACAATCACCGAACAGTCTTCCAGGTTGAAACCAATTTTTTGCAAAATAATTTATATCTTCTATTGAAATGCATTCACCAGTAGTATTTGGATATTTAGGATGGTAGGTCATTAATGTCATTAATGTCGAGCTAAACTTATTGATAAGTTGTTTTTTTATCCAAACTTTTTACGGAAGGCAAAAGGTCATCATATCTCAGCCTTTGCCTTAAATCCAAGTCTATATTCAGATGACATTTTTTATTTTCAAGTCAAGCCTTATAAAGTTTCTCCTGCCAGACATTGATTATAACAGATTGGGGGACGCCAGTACAAAACGATATTTCCATAATTGAAGTCAATATTATTCATTAGCGGTAAAAGTCGCTGTTTACGATAACTTTTCAATGCTTGTGGTGGAAAATGAAAACCGAAAAATTGGTAATGCATGCCCTGCTCATAACGATAAGCACTCAGTTCGCACTCTGTGTCAATCACGGAGATGACTGTCAGATGTCACAACTGTCTATGACGAAGTACTGCTGATGCATCGTTTTGTTATTTTTAGTACACAATTTTGCCTATGGTGTAGGATTCTGCCCAGAATCCGACTGGATAGCGATCACGACCACCATCAAACATATTTCTGCCGACAAGAAGCATTGTTTTGTACTGCCGTGTTATCCGGTTTGAAGGGTACTGTACTAAATTCAGTATAATTACGGGGCATAGATTAGTTAGAGTCTAATGGTGGTTCTTAACCGGTGGTCCGCGGACCACTGGTGGTCCCTGGAGGCATTTCAAGTGGTCCGCGAAGCCATCGTAATCGTGATAAACAATAAACAAGTGAACTTTGAACTTTGAACTTTGACTTGACGACCTTGACGTGCGGTGCGTAATGCTTAGAGCCTACCCAACGCGAATTGCGCGCGCGTCGAAGTCCGAAGGCAGCAGCAGGGGATTTCAGCGCTTCTGATTATTAAAAACAAACACCGAAATCGGTTGGATGCCACTGCTGACATGCGTTTAGCCTTCGAGTAGCACTGAACCAAGGATTCAGAAGTTAGTAAATAGTATGCAATCACAAAAATCTCATTAAGATCTGTAACTTTTTTATTTTTGCGAAATAATAAATAAATGAGTGTTTATTTATAAATAGATCAAAGAACCCTTTATTTGTTTACTTATAGGTACCGTATATTATCAATAAAACAACTGGGTGGTCCCTGGCAAGACAGATATTTGGTGAAATGGTCTCTCACGGCTAAAAGGTTAAGAACCACTGGATTGGAAGAGGCATAAGAACTAATTTTCATGATCTGCCAACGCGCGCGTAATTCACTAGTGTTGTAAGCATAGGTACATCCCAAGTAGCAACATGTGGTCTTGCAAGTATTCTACGAGCATGTATTTTTTAGTCTTATAGATATCCTGCATGCGTTTACAAAACTAACTTATAAGAACGAAAGTATGCTTTTAAAAATCCGTGGTCTAAGTCAAGCGCCTATTAAGAATCCTATAGGATGTTTAGATTCATTATTCTTATTCATTTTTATACGTGTGATTTTTTCTATTTTCTTCTATTCCTAGATTATAGGAGTATTCAACTACTTGGGATGGCCTTTGAGTATCGCATTTTATAAGACGGGCCGTATGCTCTGTTGCCAGCTCAGTCGGTATAAAACTCAACAGTAAAGCGCTCCATTTGATCGATAAGATCGCAGGTGAAAGCGTACTACCTATATCCGAAATTTTTATCTACGAAGAGTCTGGCTTTCTTACTTTCGAGATAGGTATGCTAACTTTATTGCTAAGACGACATGCTTTGGTAAAGTGGTGGGACCTAAGCAGACTTTGATTATAACAAACTCTAAAACTCAAAACTGTCAAAACCAAATCAATACGATAAATCCGTGCTGGGGAGCAAACCCGATGGCTCTGAATCTGAGATGGTTGGTTGTTTGGTCTAAATCACTAGACCAGACTAGACTGTAGGTAATAAATAGCATAAAAAAGTAAAAATATAATAATTGAGAAGAAATGTGTCACTTAGTTTCTGGACAAAGATCTACTTGGATACAACTGAAGGGTCTTATTGTAGATAGATAGAATCCTGTGAATGACAGTGGAAAATGCCGGAACGTGTAAAAATAGAATGCCGGCATTATCTAAATGTCAGCTGGCAATATGAACACTAATGGTCCCTATCAACATTTCGATCGCTTCGACACCAAGTCGCGTGAGGTCGAAGTATTGATTCTTCCAATTGCTGGAACAGAAAAGTTTTAACCCAAAATGTGCTTGTATCACGAAATTCTAGGCGATCCAACCTGAATTGTAGGAAGGTTGCACTGTCAGTGTCAGCTGACGCTTTACCTACCTCAGCTAAACAAATGCTTGTCAAAAATGTTTTTTTGTTTGTTTTGTTTATATAATTTTTAACGCAAAATTTGTTGCGACATAATTTTGGCGGGCTGGTTAGAACCACGATAACTCAATTGGGAGAGCACCTGACCCGGTATGTCAGAAATTTTTTCAACATTTGTGTTTTTGTAAATGCTTGTCATTTGCAGTTGCCAAAATAGTCTTTGAAGAAAGGGGAATCAACAGGATACTCGTAGCTCTGTACACAAAAATAATAACAGTTGAGGCGAAACTGATAGCATGAAAACCAATATGTAAACATCATAAATGTAGAATATTAATTAGAGAGTGTTTGACAATTTTCAAAAAGTATTGAAGAGTCTTTCGCTATCGCTGTGTTATATCGTAATTAAAAGATTCAATTAATCATGTTGAAAATAAACGCTGTAAATTCTGAGGTTATAATTAAGTTAAGCAGAACGTTCGTGCGTGCACGAGTACCTTACGCTTAACAAGTAAACTAGGGGAGCGGGTGTTAATTCATCGTGAGTTAAAATAAACTAACGTGAGTGCGGATCGCTAATTCAGTTCTCAACCCTTAACCCGTGATTGTATTCGCATTTAAATATTTTGTTTCGTTTGACAATAACACTCGCCTTGTTAAGTTGCGTTTAACAAAACAGCTTTGAGGTGACAATGTTGTGCGTACTGCGTTACTTTCATGAAATGTACCTATATAATACGTCCAAATCTATTTATACCGGCATTTTCATGTTTTCCTTTTTTTTCATGAAGAGGGTACATCATCTGTGCGCCTCAGAAATTCAATATTTAATAAATCTCTAATCGGCTATTTCTTTTAGCTTTCGTCTACATTTGAGTACTTTTCGATATTGTCTTACAAATCAAATTTTTGAAAGGAAACATTCAAGCAAATCATCAAGTTATTCTCTCGAATTCTTTTATCGTCAGCCTGAAGACACTAAGTGGTCCTACCCATCCCATGTCAACTCCTCTCTACATACATAGGCTGCACTGAAAGTTTCGGGAATCTAATACTTACAAACATATTTTTGACAAATATTATACCTTTTTACAATCTCTAAAGTTTCATTATCATAACACACTCTCCACATGGAAAAAAAAAGCAATGGTTCGGTTTCAATTGTTTTTTGAAGTCGTCGAGTCGCTGCTGAAAATGAAATTGTCCCGGGAAAACTTAAGAGCTATGATTTATTACGACTTTAAAAGTGGATTAACACAAAAATAATGTGGAGACCGGATGATTGCTGCTTTTAGTAATGAAGCACCTTCAAAGACGACAATATACAGGTGGTATTCAGAATTTCAACGTGACCGTGTATCCCTCACGGACGACGTGCGTGAAGGTCGACCAAAATCGGCAGTCATGCAAGAAAACGTCGATGTTGTGCGTCAGCTGATAAAGGGAGACCGACATGTGTCATATCGGGAGATTCAAGAGTGTTTGGACATTCGAATGAGTCAGATACAAATTATTTTACAGGAACAATTAGGCGTGCGAAAGTTATTTTCCCGTTGGATCCCTCACTTATTGTCTGACGAGCAGAAAACGACTCGTGTCAATTGGTTCCGCAGAACTTTGAATAAATTCATTGGAGGAAGATCAAATGCAGTTTTTAGCATTGTATCAGGTGACGAGTGTTGGATATATGCATATGAGCCTGAAAATAAAAATCAATCTCGAGTAAGGGTCTACGAAGACGAGCTCAAGCCGACAAAAGTTATTCGTTCTCGTAGCATGGCCAAAAAGATGGTGGCTACGTTTGTCTCCAAATCGGGTCACGTGGCTACTGTTCCTCTTGAAGATCGTAGAACGGTCAATGCCAATTAGTACACCACTATTTGTTTGCCGAGTATCTTTGCTGAACTCCGAAAAAAAAACCCTAGTCGCCGCATCATCCTTCACCACGACAATGTCAGCCCTCACACCGCTCGGAAAACAACTGAGTATCTGGACGGTGAAAAAGTCGAATTACTGGACCATCCTCCATATAGCCCCGACTTAAGCCCCAATGACTTTTTCACATTCCCCAAAATTAAGGATAAGTTGCGTGGTCAGCGGTTTGAGACGCCGGAAGCAGCAGTGGAGGCTTTAAAATGGCCATTTTCTCGATCCCTATTTCAGACTTCAATAAGTGCTTTAACGACTGGTTTGAACGCATGGAAAAGTGCATAAAATATAAAGAAGAATACTTTGAATAACAATAAAAATACTTTTATTCAATTTAACTGTTTAATTTTTTCTATTCCCGAAACTTTCAGTTTGCCCCTCGTATAATTCATGCCTCATGAACAACGGGCTAACAAGACCTACTGTTATTACAGCATAAGTTATTATTTCATACAGAGTCAATAGCATTAGACAGATTTGAAAATAATACAAGAGGATAAATTATGATTAAGCAAATTAGAGGACAAAACACAAAATCTCGTAAAGGAAATAGCATAAATAACAAATTAGGATCTTTTGTATAGACCATTGAAAGGACTTCGTGTAGATATAGTAATTGCCTGTTTTATACTATAGTAAAATCATCGTGTTCAGCTCTCTCATCATACTTTTGAGAGAATCAAAAATTAAAAATTTGATTAAGTTAAATTATTTTCCTTTTGCGTTAAATGCAAAATTTATAATAAAACGTAACCAAAAGCATAGTTACAAAGATATCAAAATCAATCTAGTATTATTGTTAGCCATTTACATTGCCGTTAAATTTAATAGATAATTGAAAACACATGAGTCTGACCGTAATATGGAACGTTAAATGATTAATATTATCAAATGTCGTTATCCTATTAATAACTTTGAGGAAGTCAACGGAGCCAGTCTCATAAAACTATTAACGATGACAATTTCCAGAGCAACCATTATAACGGGTTGGAAGCAAAGGTTTGTTGCGTAACGCCTTACATTAAAGGTCAAACAACTAAGACTGCTCGATCACGCAGACGATCATTGGAGCCTGATAAAAGTGAAAATATAATTATACCACTATTTTTAAGGCAAAGTGGTAAAATTCAGGAAACTTGGCAGCAGAAAATCGAGTTTAATAGTAAAATAGGAGGGATGAAAAAAAAAAAAATTTGCTGCATCATTTCATTTTCAACAAAGAACTATTCCGCCTCATATGTTTAAGATCATAATAAAGATCACGATCAATAGTTTCAGCACAAAAATTTACAGCGTAAGTACAATCAGCGAAAGATTATTTTAAATTGTTATTGTCCTGAATAGCAATTGAAAAAAGACTACTTGCCTTAAGCTAACCTCTATTATTAAACTGATTAAAAACTAGGAATGTCGATTCGTCCGTATTTTAAGTCCATCTGGCTACCACCGTCTTATTTAAACCTGTCGCCCTAACCACACTGTTAATAGTATTGCTATGTAGATAAAGATTCCAAATGGATTGCGCTTCCACTATGGATCTTATCGTCACATACACACAGATAAGATCTTATCTTATCTTATCTTAGTGGGGCCTGCTGAGGTTTCCCTCTTGCAGTAACACTTTGACCCATCGGGATCTTTTGTGCAACCCCGTCCTTTCACTCTTCTTCTTCTGTAAAGATAGATGCCATAAGTTTGGCCACGTCCTTAAGAGCGAAGAGCCTGAAGTCCTCCGGTCTCGGATAAGCCGACCCCAGGAGTCCCATTCTTTTCCTAGCCAGAGAGTCGCAGTCACACAGTAGGTGCTGCATTGACTCCGTTTCCTCTCCACATGCCCTACACAAGTTATTTGTCGATAGATGCATTCTGTGGAGCATTTGTTTTGTGGCATACTGCCCTGTCAAGGCACCGATGGTTAATCGGGCCTGCCTTCTACTGCCTCCGCATATGAACTTACTCCGTCCTAAAGCGTTTCCACCTAGGAAGGATTTGGAGTGTTTCATACCCGGCGGCTCTTTCCATTCGATGCCGTGTCTGTTTTTGATGTAATCTTTTAATTTAAGGCCTTGTTGATGGTATTTGGTGCAAGTGCCACGAACGGCTCATTACCAATAAGCTGGGTCTCTGAGCCCTCTCTGGCAAGTGCATCCGCCATCTCGTTGCCGTAGATTCCCATATGGCATGGGATCCAGATCACCTTGATCCTTCCACCTAGCTTGTTTAGAGTTTTGGTGGTTTCTAGAACAAGGCCAGAGTCGATTCTTGGGCGATATGAGTAATTTGAGCGCTGCTTGGCTGTCACTCAGGATGAAGATATTGCGCTTTTTCATAGCTAACTCTATATTAAGATAAGATAAAATTTAAGCGTTTCTCTGTTGTGGAATAAAAACTAAAAAAATAATGTTTGGTTATTGACATAAACACTAAGCATTCCAGTTCCAGCGTGCGGTAGGTACCGCGGTATCGGCACAACAATAAAACTGAATGCAAACACGGAATGGGGTCAAGTGCTGGTAATAACCGCTGTGACCGATGTGTGCGCCATTGGCGCCCGTTGCACCTCTCCACGCAGCCTAGTTTCAATTTCAGCCATGTTAACCGATTGTTCGGGCGTAAAACTATTTCGGATCCAGTGAAATTACAGGGCTCAGAGGCATAACAACTGAAGTTTCAGGCAAAGCGTGCTTTAAACTCTTTTTGCCATAAGCGTCCATGGACTGGGGCTTGTTTGGCTCACTGACATAAAAAGTTGCGACTTTTGAACCGGTGATAATAATTGTAACACTATGATGTCAATAACGAATTTCAGTTAGGTTGTTAAATTGCTATAATAAATTGGCAGTGACACCCCGTTTTTGGCCAGCGTTGTGGACGTGGTCCGATTCTCCTATTCGCTATTATTAAGATCTATACGGGATCATATATATCTATCTAGCCGCTGGATGCGAGCAGCACAAAACCGGTCGTTGTGGAGATCCATGGGGGAGGCCTTTGTCCAGCAGTGGACGTCTTTTGGCTGAGATGATGATGATACGGGATCGCAGAAAATTTTGTATACTGATCTCCAAACTTCAGTATGAAGATGATAAATATGATATAATACAAAATGATGATGATGATGCTATTGTTAAAAGGCCTAAGCCCATCGATGACGATAGTTGTGAAAAACTGTTTGTGTTACCTTCCTTCAAAAGACAGTCAATAGCATAATACATAGATGTCGCGTGTCAGTAGTTTAAAAAAATAAATAGTAAGGACTAGCTTGACGTTATGAAATGTGGGTGGAGCGCATATAGGAGGTGTGTCAGTCAGTACCACACAAATTTACACAATGTGGAAATCTATTCGGTTCTGCTAACTCACTCTTCTGGTGCTACGGCATTAGTAGTTGTATATATCTTACTGGCGGGTCAATATTGGCGCAAAATATATCTCGATCGATTTAGTGCTAAGCCGAATAATGCTTCTCTATTCGTGTAGTCTACCGAAAGTACGTCACCAATTGAAAATACGAGTACGTTTAGTTTCTTATCTATTATTATGTGTAAGGGAAGTGGCCTTATTATATCTGCTGTTCAGTGACTCTATTAAGATTCAGTATGTTAACCATTTACTGAAGTTACCTTTGTTTCTTAAAGCCGCTCGCGTGCCAAGGACCCGATCATATAAACGATAATTCTGCGGGTCAAGGCACTGCGCTGAAACAGATTGGTTCTTCCGCTTTTTGTAGAAACTTTAAAGTTACTGCATCACTTTTATCAGACATAACAAGGCCTCTCTCTAGCCTCTAGCTAAGCTACCCCTATGGTTTAATGGTGTATTCACCACAAGTTTTAAAGTAAAAGTGTAGTCAAAATCGTCGCAGAAGCGATACGAAAATTTTTCATTATTTTATATATTGATGTTATAAATGTTTATTATTCTATATTATTATAGCTTTTATTCTTATATTATCTAATCTATAATTATTTGATATTTGATTTTTATATTTTTTTATCTTATAAATGTTTGTCTTCTAAATATTCTGATATATTATAATAGCACTTTCTTATAAGTAATTCTTTTAACTTGTTTGTAAAATGTTTATCATTGCTAATGTTTTTTATTGAATCGGGTAACCTATTGAAATTTTTTATGGACATGACTAGCTTCAATACATTGTCAACCATATATTTAAAATATAAAGCTCAAACTCCATAGAGGAAATTTGACAGTTTGTGGTACGTTGATGTGCCGTCTGTAAATCTCGCGCTTCTTTCACATCTTTTCATACATTTCCGTCTATTTAGGGAAGCCTTTTTTTTAGCACATTACTAGATTTGATTGATGAACATCCACTATTACTCATTGTAATTTGTGTTGGGATTTATAAGATTCAAGTAGTTATTGTAATTTTGATAAGAGAAGTTTCCTTGAGATTTCTTTAAGAATTTCTCTTTTTGTATTACAACCTCCTTACACTTTTTTGAAACGAATTCATTTTGTCTGGAGAGGAGGATTTGTGATAAATTAGATACATAATATATATTAAGATGAATGAATCTACCTTTTGCCTTTCTAATGCCGGGTCGAGTGATGAATTCTGATGATTTGGTTTGAAAAATACTCATTCTCCTTTAGCCCGTCTTTATTTATTATTTTATAGCATTATGCGAGTGTCACTGTAGAAGTACTTTTTACAAAATGCATTACAAGAATGGTACATTTACCGTATGGTCTTTTCTTCTGTTTAAGTTATTGCGTGTGAAAACTTTCGGGATATCTAATTTTGATATTTTTTTCCCTAAATATGCCTATTATGTTTGACAATTTAGAAAATTTAGGTACTCTATTGACATTCGATCGATAGAGAACCTTATTTCCCCAAACTTCGCTGTCTATTTGACTTTGATTCCATTCAAACATTTCGTGAAACGGGAATAACAGGTGTCAATCCCGTGTCAAATCAAATTAGCCTTTCAGGGAACACTTTCATGTTCTCCAAGTTATTTGTACATAAATATTTCGGTCACTATACTCGTACTAAAAACGTAATAAGACGAAATTATTTTTCGGCTGAACGTTATATCATCTCTTAGTTTCTTTTTTGTAAACACAATACATACCTACCTAAGCCTACCTACCTATACACGTTATCATTAAAACAAGTTTTTGAAGTCTTACAAATAGAGCCCATAACACTTAGAACGATATTTTCTAGACCAAGGTTTGGACAAGATCGATATGATATAAAAAAACGGTGCGTTAACAAAAACGCTCCTGTGCGGATAAAGGGGTGGATATGGGAGAAGTGTAAAAAAATTAGACTCCATCGCACATCTTCTTCTTCTTCTTTTCTTCGTCGTCGAGTCCTCATGCCTGAGGATCGTAACCACCAATAGCAACATCGCGGACCAGGGCTCTCCAAGAGGTGCTATCCTGGGCTAGACGGATAGCCGCCTGCGTGTTGCATTTCAGGGCTTCCAGAATAGCATCCGTCCACCGGGCAGGCGCTCTTCCTCTGCTTCTTCTTCCCTCAACGTGACCCACCAGTACAAGCTTCTTCAAATTACTAGGTTCCCGGCGAGCAATGTGACCAAAAAATAGGAGCGTTCTTTCAAGGCATACTGATGATAGGCGGGCACATCAACATACCACAAATGTCAAATTTCCTCAATAGACTTTAGACTTTAAACTTTATGCCTTAAGTATATGGTTGAAAATGTGTTGAAGAAATTTTACAGTTGTGGATAGGTTGAGGTGCAGGCGTCTGTACGATCTATTAGTATATTGCAAAACGTAAGAAAACTACTAATAACGAAGATAAATGAGCTTGAAATTAACACTTGAGCTTAGCGCTAAATTCCAGATTTTTTATAGTCTTACTTCTTGTGTTCTGATTATAGTAAAAGAAAATTGTTAATTCAACAGACTGATATACGAGTATATACACCTCTGGGACCTTGTTTGTTTTCCAATCCCCATTGATCTGAGAAACTTCTAGACTTTGGTAGGATCTCCAGTCTTAGCGGAGCTGTAACTATAAGCATCAAAACGACAAAACTTAGAGAAACTTTATATTATGATGACAGACTGATGAAGCTGGGTGGTTTTTATAGTGTTCGCCATCTATACAAAATGTTACTATGTAGTACGTTTATCATCAATTATAAAAAACCTGGTAACAATTATAAAAACCCTAATACGAGTAAGTCAAATTGAGAAAACACTTAAATCGACTCTGTGCGATAGCGGATTTCACCGTTAGCTCATTAGTGATTTATTAGACTTGTTAAAGTAACAGAAAATTTACCAAAATTCTATTGATTAAGGTCGCTAGTAGTCGTAATAATATCTAAAAGATCCAAAGTCTAAAAGATTATTATGTATCTTTAAGGAAGTGAACACACAGAAGTACTGTTATTCTGACAGGACCAAAACTGAATCAGAATCATAAACTTAGAAAACCCTATAGTAAACATTTACTATAATAAAAAAAATCACAAAGTTTCAGTGTTAAATAAAGTAGTGGTCACATTTAAACGAAAAATTTGAAACAAATATTACAATACTAAAAAAATCCATAAATATGTAACTTTTGTAACTAACAAGGAATCCAGAATCAGGATCTATTTTTTAGATATTTTGATAGACGTTAAGTCCTGATATAAATAATAAAAGAAATATTAATGCCACTCTATGCAAAGATTGACGATCAATAAAATACAATACGAAATACAATTCCGACTGATATGAATGTGTAAAGAATCTTCGTGTTTGTGCCATTTAGTGCCTTATTAAGATTTAACATCTCATAAAATATGTGCCTACGTACTTAATTTTTACTGTCATGTTTACTTTTATAAAAACAACGATTTAAAAACACTTGCTTTATTTTTCAATTATATCTATTTAAGTTTATCTTTATTGAATGGTATCGATGCTAAATGATTTGATTAAGATAAAAGAAACCATTGTGGTAGAGAAAAGGTAAACGTTTTCCAATTATTTATACAAATAAGAGGAACAGAATAGTATACTCCCGCTGAGCAAAACTTACCTTACATGCCCCTCTGGTGTACCACAGTCAAAGTTCAAAGTTCAAAGTTCTTTATTGCATTCATGTTGTACATATACAGGTGTTGAAAAAGATAAAAAGTAAGTAAGTAAAAAGTAAGTCTACCAATAAAGCTCCGGTACAAGGCCGAGAGTTCTTCGATGTCCTGCTGCTAGCGCCTATCGTACTCGGTTTTATTGGTGGTCTGCTTTTTCTAAGTCTAAGTGGCTAGCTGCTAAACGCATTATCTAACTCTGTCACCAATAATATTGTTGTGTTGATGATTCCGGACAAAAAAGTTTCCATCTTTGGCATAATCGTCACTATCATCAGGCGAGATGAAGACCAAGGTTTCCATATTGTAGAATCAGGGAAAATCCTTTGTCCTAAAATTACAGATATTTAAATTAAACTGTTATAATTATGTATACCTAATCTAACACTGATGTCTGGAACGTGGACGGTCCTCAGCACATATTATTATGCTTTTTGCGTATCGCATCGCATGGCGAATTAATAATTTTCTCAAAGTATCTGTTGACAGCATTAAATCAGCTGCAAGACCGATTAGCCGTATTCTTATCTGAGCAAACTCACGTTATCAGCGATAAGAATTGTTTTTGTATTGAATTTCAAAAACATGAGCGAAAAAACGTGAATTGTCTTGCTTTCTGTGTCCTTATGACCTACTAAATGTGTTGGTGATTTATTTTCGATTATTTAGATGTAACCAGTTTTGCTTTAAAACTTCCGAGGCAAGAACTGGTCGAAACCAATTTTAAATGAGCATTTGGAGATGTTGCTAATTAAAATACGGATCTGTTCGCGTTTTTTACATTTAGTTTTCTGGTAACTTTTTGGATCTATTGTAAGAACCGTGGTCTCAGAGCAACCGAAGAAAGGCGAGTAGTATTCGTAGGTTGTTTCATTTCATTGTGACGTTCGTGTAAGCTAGAGAAAACAATGTTGCTAATATTATTGTAGCTACTATACTGCGTAGTACGCTATTTCACTGATATTGTAGCGAATACTGCCGATATACATACCTATTCATTGTTTACGTGTTCATTCACATGCGTGTGGTGCGTTGGTCGTCGGCACGCCTGCGCGAGTTGCGCGACCGCCCGCGCCCGTCTTTTGTTTGTTGACAAGCCGATCCGCTTCGCACTCAACAAGCGTTGCTTTTAGTTGTTCTCCCACAAGCGCCGCGCCACGCGGACGTGTATCGCGTCGGAGTCGACACTCCCATACGCTCGTGTTAGTCGTGTTATCGCATACGTTGGCTAAATATAGTGCAGTTATTTCGAATATATTCCCCACTTCTGCGCAATATTTTGGAGTACAGTGCTGTTTTGTTGCGAGCCCTGAGAGTGCGAGCCGTCAAGATTTTTTGTTCCACATCTAAAATTACTCTTTTGCTGCTGTGCCAGAAGGTAGGTTTTTTATATCGAGATTTTTATAAACAAATAATAAGGCATTAAAATTTGTTCAAGCGCAAATTTGCGATGTCGCATTTATACATTTTGCTTAAAAATATATTTGATACAAGAATATAAATCCAGTTTCTTTGTCTTGTTACATTTTTAAAATAAAAATCATGCATTCTGCATTCACTAACTGTAAATGCATTGAATTCATTTTTCTGTGATCACTCATTAGTATTGGGTCTCATTAAACAACCGAACCAGTAAAATTCATCAATCATATTGTGAATTAAAGTAACAAACACATATCATAATTGACTTCCGAAAATGTCTCAGTTAAATTAATTGCGTTGCGTGAAGTAGGCCAAGTGGAAAGTTCAGAACAACTTGGTTACTAGCAGTGTCACTCCACGATTTCACTACTAATGAGATGCTACCTGCACAAACAGTAAAAACTTTTTCGTATTTCCAGCCTTCTTACGGATAGATACAGTTATAATTTGACTGTGTACCGAAGAAGTCGCATAGCGGTACCTCTTATGGTTGACTGGTAGCCTGGTAGCTTGTCCCGTGTAACGGTTTGAGTAATGCATGTTACTCAGAGTAACAGTAAAGCACAGTTGCGATTTGTCAGCAGCTAACACACATGGTTTCCCCAAAGTGGTGATACAAGTTTTTGCGATCGTTTCTTGTTTAATGCTTTGCGGTTAGCGTACAGTTACGTGAACATGTTTATCACAAGCTTAGTCACTTAGATTATGGGAACAGTTTAATTTTGATGAACCTCCATGTAGTTTTCTATGAAACCACCTAGAGGTATATTATAATAATTCTGATCAATTCATGATGCATTTTTATGAATGCACTATAGTATTTGTTACAAAAAGACAATATTCCGATAAGTACCTAGTTAAGTGTAGTCTGATGTTCACTATCAAAATACCTGGACAGCAAGGATGACTGAAATTTTACAGAAAAAATATTTAGTACCTACTTATCATTGTTTACTTTCGAAACTTTTATTTTGTAGCCTGTACTGAATTCACGTATTTCTTCTTCACGAGTTTCAGGAAGTACTATAAATATTACTATTGATTCTAAAATAACCTTTCATAAAATCCAAAAAAAAACCTTTTTACAAACGTTTACCTTATTGTCCGCGCAACAATGCATCAGGTAAAACGGCGACAAGCAACCTTTACATTGATATTTGCAAAAAAATTGTTACCTTCTCTAAAATTGTATTGTATCTATATTCATTCACTAGCCTTTTTTGTGGAGCAGAAACTACTACCTATGTAAAGAACAGCCCACGCTCCTTGGGCTTCTACCAACTGTTTACCACGTTCTAGAATGTTGACCCCCCTACTCGGTCAATTTACTTTCATTAATCTCCGTGCGCTTAGCGATAAACATTTTGTGTGGTGGACAATCACTGCATATTTATTTTTACTCTTTTCGATTCATTAATCAACTACAACAGGCTAGTCATCATTTCCTTCGTTAACAGAGCTACGATTTTGCAACTTGCATATTAAAGATTAATTGACACCTCATGTTTTTGTTATTTTGAAAGGAAGCGTCTGTAGCCTAACTAATCTCTACACATTTTTCAAACATTTCACATTTCTTGACATTTCTTGAAATTGTTCTGGACGTAATGGTCCAGAAACCTAAAATGCGAATTTAAAAGGACAGTTAATTAAGTGCTAATGTACATTAACACTTATTTCTAAAATCGTATAATCTAAATTAAATTCTGAAAGGCTCGAAAACTTAGAAACATCAACGAAATAAACCAGAACTTGCGAAAACCAGTTTGAGAGGTGTCCTTTTCGAGAAATCGCACCGGGTCTGTTACGTCTTTGTTCATGGAGGTCAACAAATATTGAGGACAGCGAAAGTTCAGATTTATACGTTTGGCTATAATCCAATACAAACTAAAGGAAATGAGATTTCCATACGAAATTTCAAGCAACATGTGCAATTTTCAATATTTTTATAAAGATATTTGTGTTTTCATATCACGATAAATTTAAAATAAAACATTTTTCATTTGAAAATAGAGTCAAAGGCAGTTGAAACTCTTTTTATTTATCTTAAACTTCTTCATGTTTTGTAATATAACGGATATTATGAGCGCGTTTATATCTCATTGTTCTTAGCACATTTAACCAAAGTCAAAAAACTAATTTCGCAACGAGTTCATTGAACGAATGTTTTACGGCTCTGTGAATTTTTAAATTTTTTTATCGTTGCGTTGGATTTTCTTTGTCTAAATAATTAAGTCTCTTAAAAGTAATTGTCTTTGAATAAAGGAGTGACAAGTATTTTTGTTCATTTCATTCATTCATCTTGAATTAATTGATACTATTGTAGAAAATTATATTACTTGAAAAAAAACGCCTGTCTTAAGGTGGGTTCGAGTTCAAGCAGCAAAGCTGTTCGTTTAAGATTTTACAAAAACAAATATCTCAGTAAAAAATACAAAGATCAGCTGTAATTTTCAAACAACGTATAAGTATGGTATTCGATGCTACTTGGCTACATTCCAATGCGTTTAAGGAAAATATATGCGTAACGATGTTCCGGGAACCTTTGTCAGGAACATTACTGCGAGCTTACTCCGCTCCGCACCGTACTGCGACGCAGAAACCAAAATAATACAAGGTGGGTATCTCACTCACAAGTCTCACAACGTCGGTCGTATAGACTTCACTTATGTACATAAATAACCTTAGCAATAAATGCTAACAAAGACAATAATATAGATTCAAAATAGTGAGATAGCATTCATCTATTTCACCTCAGCTTGCCCTGAGGTGATTTACGATGAGTTTATGAATCATTGTTCACACAAAGTGTTGAATATTAGTATATTGCGATAAACGTACCCATTATGTTATGATTTGAGGTAATGATTCAATCTTCTTGAACCATTAAACCAGGTTTCCAACTTTTTAATTATAAAATTCAATAATCTTAGGTTTCGTACCTCATTGCCATTATTGCAAGTATTACATAGTCTAGACGCCACTGGTGCTCATAACTTAGCAACTTAAGAGCTCCAGCAACCACCCCGTCTAGACATGCGTGCATTCAATTTCTCTTTTTACCCATTTCTCCCGTCTACCGTTGAACAGCTTGTCTGGTTGGTGCCTTAGACACTCTGTATATAACCAAGTCTGAACACCGTCTGGACAGTTTCGATTTTAGTGCTTCCTCCCACCGGCGCCAGTTTATCAGCTTCCTCCAACTTGGAGCAATAAAATGAAACGATCTCGCTCTTGGCGATGAAGATTTTCGTACACTAACATTGTATAGCTTGAGTAGTACAGTGTCACGGTGCGAGTTGATATTGGAATTGAATAATATTTGGCATGTACTGTGTAAGTTTGTATTATAATTTTATAATACTATAAGTAAGCATGAACTTAACATAAACACGCTATTGTCGCTTTAGTATGTTTTCATTTTGTCTTTCAATTGCTAACTTTAATAAGCTATTTTCTTATCAGCTGAAATATATTGTCGACGGTACTGTTTCGACAGAAATATAACTTTGTGAATGCAAAATTATGATTTAATAATATACAGGAAATATTAAATTACAAAAACGTAGAGCATTTACAAATGTTATGTTATGTAATTAAATATTCCTTTTTTCAATGATAATACTATGTTTTGGTTGCACTAACATTTTTATTCACATTATATGATTATGGTTTCAGTAACTGATCTATCGTTTGTTAAACAGCATTTTTAATAGCCGAAATAAATTCCTATAAATAAGGTGGTCTGACCATATGTCGTGGCTCCGTGATTTTACTTATAGCCTTACTTACGTTTTCATGTTCCATCTCTAGAACCTCTACAGTACTTCACTCAAATTCATGGCTCCAACATAATTTGGAGACTTGGCAGTGTGCAGCGGCCAGTGTCTGAACACCATTTAAATTCACATATTTAGTTGTTTTCACAATACAGCCAAGTCTAAGTGCAGGCTCATTTTACAGACGACTGGAAAATGCTGTTTACTTAGCAAAATGCACATTATTACATTCGACCTTGTCTTCCTCGTGTATTATTTCTGTACCACGCACGGTACGATATATTCGAACCTTTGTCTGAGATACACTGCACGAATACACAATTTTACTCTTTATAAGAGAAAAAAGTAAAATTATACCTGCCAGGTATACCTATCGCAATACCTGTAACTTGAATAAATCCTGTTTGAACTAGCACGAACGAGGGCATGACCCTGACTGTGAATTAAATAGAGAACAAAAACTATTGCGTTGTTAATTCATGATATTTTTATCGCGTAACAAAAAATACTGGGCACAGAGGCAAGCTTAGAACAGAGCGTTATGTTATCCTGTAATCATTGCCGCGTCGCACTAGTTATACACGTGTGGTGAAAAAGCGTCTGTAGGCTGCAGTGAACACTTACTATCATCAAGCGGAAGGTATGATTTTATAGCGACTTAGTCGGATAAAAAAATAAACTTTATCTCTGGGCGGAATTATTTTTTTCTCTCAACTACTGATTATGATTATTAATATTAAATATTTGGGTCGTTCCAAAAATACCGGCATTGATCATAAAGTTTAAAAAAAACAAATAGGGTAAGTAAGTACACTTTTTAATGTCGATGATTGAAATGTATCAGTAACCCAATTGATTCAATACAAACACCGTCCTTTATTTTAAGAATCATGCAGAACCCATAAATCGTGGGTGGTGATTCATTGTATTATTGCGGAGGGCGATCGTTGGCATCGAGAATTTCGGGGCCAGTGGCCGTGTAACGTCTGAGTACTCGGGGTATAACCGGTATGGTTATTGCATTTGCAACTTTACTTTCCGACAGACGTGATCTAAGAGGATTGGGATCACCATACCTTTCGGAGTAGACATTGTTGTTATCTGCTTTTTATTTGCTAATAGTGTAAGTAGGTTCTTAGAAAACACAACTTATGATGTAAGTACTTTTTCTTTGTACACGTTTGTACAGTTCTATTTTTATGTTTTTAGGAAGCTACATTAGCATCTATCATTTCCCAGTTGTTTGGCTGACAAGAAGACTTTTTCATATGATCATCATCCATCACACCTAGAGCTGGATTTAGGCCTTCTTTTACTCCCGCCATTTTCCTAGTTCCTGTACCAGGCTCGTCCAAAGTGCCTTAGTGCAAGTCTATTTTCCATTCGTTCACGATAACCTCGCCTACTGATATTGTAATTGCTACAATAAGGCTTATATATTTCATATTTTTACATCGCATCATTGAAGCAAATAATTCATCCAGGTTCATGCATCATATTGCAACATTTTCGCCTTATTTACACCACATTTATCTTCAATTTATGCGCCATAAAGTGATGTCGATTTCCTTTTCAGATACGATGTGTAATTTCTAATTTCTGATAACATCACAGTCTGTTAGATCAAATGATTTATACTGGCACATTATCAATGTTATTGTCGCGTCATATAGTTATAATATGGTACGCTTTGTTTTTAATCTAGAACAGCATTTTAAAAACATAGTTATCTTGAAAACAACCTATCTGAATCTCTTCACTAATCAGTGTATTTCCCGCTTCGCCATTCATTTGTTTCATTGACCCGTCCCTCAAGGAGGTAATCGAACGATCAACAGCCGTCTGTGATGATAAAATTAGATGTTTTAGCAAAACCTTATTAGGTACTTATTACAAACTTTGATAACACTAAGGTCGTTGACCTTAACTTTTCCTTGATTTCGTTGTGTTTGTGTTGCATGTTCGGGATACTTTAGTTGGTTTTACATTCGTCTAAATGTGTGTTTACATATAAAATGCAATGACCTCACTCTCACGTCGCATGTAGGTATGTTTGCACTGTTCTATTTAAGAGGAAAATTCTTCATTTCTCTTTGTGCGCTTTAAATTATTATGTGTATTGTTTTGTTTGCAGCTTATATAAACGTTGCCTGAAATTTGAAATTAACCGAGTTTAGTTTGTTTTTCATTTTAATTCTAATAATTTTTACTTTTTTTTTTCTATTCAGTACCTATATTCATTTATTTATATATTGCACATGTGGCTGGGCTAAAATCTTAGTAATGGGTACATGGACCCTGTTTAAAGGGTGTTGCAAGTCTGGTACTAGTACTAATTAAAAGCTTATAAGGTATTAGTTAAAATATTTATCATTATTATTACTATTAAAATTGTCAGTATTATTTTTATTGTCTTATTATTTATTTGTGGCAGCGTGTGACAGCTATATTTCTGTTACAGGGATTAGGGATTTTATACTTCTTCAATATACTCGTAAGACGGTTAACTAAGTCGGCAACGAGCTATGTGCTAAGAGAGAGTGTTTCTACTTTTTAACCGACTTCAAAAAAAGGAGGAGTTTCTCAATTCGACTGAATCTATCTTACAGCGCTATCTTAAGACAACTTACACTAGGCCTAGTGTGTCCACTGATGACTATTGCAAGGCCTGTTCCCAAGTGGGTCGGGCAGTTCCCGATACTGCAACTTCAGCCTTCTGCTGTTGGATTGCATGTCCTCCAGGTGATAGTGGATATCCCCCTCATTCTCACCCTTCTCGGTTTTAAGCTTCTTCCTTCGCAGCTGACTTGGGTTTTCTCCTCTTGTCAGTGGGATGTGGAAAGGCGGACGGGCGAGTCTCACATAACCGTCAGACCCCTTCTGGGTCGGTACGCGTACGCGTAATGCGTTCATCTGGGTAAAAAAAGGGCCACTGATTACTAAGGGCGCTTTTTTTAAAGTTTGTATGTGATACCAAAATATGAACGGTTCTTTAAAACCGCTTTGTGTGGTGCAGCCCTTATCCAGTCTGCTATGCTATATCCGTCGCAGTGTCGTCGCAGGGTTTACTAGCATTGACGCACACTGAGACACTTTTTATAAGGATGTCTCAGATTATGAACTGGGGATTATTTTAAGAAGGTATTTTACAATACATTTGAACACTAAGGGGTTTACTATAAGAAGTCTCAAAAGTTAAACACGAACACGTGCGTAAAATATTGAGTCTCTGCGAGAAAAGGTGACCGTATCAGGTTTTCTAATCTTCTAACATTTTCTAATCTATAAATATCATTTTATGGTAAGGAAGGAACTGGGTCAGATTTAAGTTTAAACAGGTAAAGCTGTAAGAATTTGACCGTACAAACTCCGAAAGTTTTCTAAAAGTCGACATTACGCGAGCTTGTCTTTATACCTTAGTTAATTCTCTGGGCTGTTTAAGTTGGACGCTATAAGTTACAAAGAGTATCGCCTCAAGTTTACTATCCGATAACTCCTATTTATGGAGAGTGTTTATCTCATGTTTATGTCACAATAATAATAACAGATAATATAGTACAATAAAGTACGATCGTACGTTTTGAATCGCTATTATCATAATCACTCCATAATCCTACTTTAATCAAGCACACTGTAACCGTAGTGCCGTCTCTTTTTCCGGTTTCATTTCGGCACAAAGCCATGGCGTAGGGTATTTGACATTCAAAAGTACTTTCTTGAAGGTTTATTTATTTTATTTTATTTAAGCCTTGTTATATTTTTATGAGCACAACCCTATATGCGACGTTCCTAGTGTTCATCGGTCGTGGGTCGCCGTCTGTAGTTTGTCATTTGTCTTCTATCGTTTGTCGTCTATATTTTGTCTTTTGGCTTTTGCCTTTTGTCTTCTGTCCTGTTACTTCTGTCTTCTGTCCTGTTACTTCTGTCTTCTGTTTTCTTACTTCTGTCTTCTGCCTTCAGTCTTCTGTCCTATATCTTATGTATTCTGGTTTTTGTCGTCTGTCGTCGATCGTCGTCGATCGTCGTCCATCCCCTGACGTCTTTGTAGCACTTACGTTGTCCGTTACGCATTGCATTGTAATTGCATTGTATTGCAGTGATTCGCGTCGCGTACAACCCTATAACCCTATACGGGGCATCGGGCCAGTGTGCTGGGTTATCGCCTGGTCTACAAATGTGTTGTTCATGCGGGAAGGTCCCTGCTACTGCTACAGTGGGACGTCTAAAGTCTGATAATGTCAACCCTATGCGAGAGGGTTCCAGTGTGCGTCGTCCGTCTGCCGTCTTCGTCTCAGTCTCGCCGCACGTCACGCATCAGTTCATTCGCATCGCAATCGCAGTGATTCGCGTCGCGTAGCATAGAAAAAGCGCTTTTCCTTTATATGCTATACTAGCGACCATCCGCCGCTACTTCCCCTTAAGCACTTTTATCCTGTGATCCTGTAAGAACATCGGAAAATCCCGTCTTGTCTATTACCTACGTCATGAAATGCATTTGACTACATGCAATATTTCAGTTGATTATCAGTGAGTTAAGTCAGGAGTTCTCTTCTTATTTAATAAAAAATATTTCAACACCGTAGTATGTCACACAGTGGTCACACATGAATATGAGTATTTATATGTAGAGTATTACGCCTAATAATTTTAAATACATTTCTCAAACTCTCTTTTTGATGGAATAGTTAGGAATAGTGTGAGACCTTTTCGCTCCCAAACTTTCCTGTAACTTTGCAAGCGAGTTTCATATTGCATTTAAGAAGTGAAAAAGAATAGTTTATGATTACATTCGAAGCAGAATAATAATGTGTTGTGTTGTGGTGTCATGTTATTTTTTATTTATATTTGCGTCTGGCAACACTCAGCAGACTTACAGCAGTATCTTTGACAGGTCGTATCGATAACGCTCCCAGCTACATATTTAAGGTTACCCCCCAAAGTACCTATTACGTTCCCTGCAGGGTTTTGAGTCCCAATCGACTCGACTCGCACTTTACGGCGCAAGAGGGCAATAAAATCACTAATGTACGAGCTGTACTGTAAGTTATAGTACTAGACTTCTTGGCGGGAAAGTGAAGAGTCATGTCTGCGGTTTTGTTTTATTTTCTAAAATTTGTGTTATTCCAAATATTAATGTGAAATAATGGTGGGTTATTAACTGTTAAGTGTTCGTGAGTGTGCATGAGTGTTTTGGCAAATGAAACAAAACAGTGCCACGTCACTTTTCAAATTCTCTCAAGAAGTCCGCCCGAGGACTTAGTAAAGCCCCACATCTTTACTGAGATACTCGAGGGGTTGGGGGGTATATTATTTCTCACTTCTTATTTGTATTATCATTCATCATCATCATACAAGATGGAAATATTTCTTATTTATATTTATATTACTTGTAGAAAAATTACTTTGACACTGGCTAAATGTGCTTATCGCACGAAATGATCAACTAAAGAAAAAAAGTTATGGTACGCGAAATGTAAGCTTTTAGTAGGTACTTTAAATATTGTGTAACCGAATGCCTATAAAAATTTACATAGTTTTTTTCGCATTGTAATTGTAATGAATGATTTATGAAATCCCTTTCGCAATAACTGACTGAGATTCTTACGTTTCCTTGACTACTCGCTTAAATTACAATTTAAGACTAATATGTTTTGTATTCAATTTATTAATGTACTCGCACGTTAAACTACGTTTAGGTATCCGTACAAATTGAAAGAGTTTCCTTTATTACATAGTAGAAAGGTATGTATCAAACCACAGAACTATTTTGAAATTGCTGTATTATGTTACGATACGATATTACTTAAAACGATATAAGACTCATACTAATAAGTTTAATTACTTAGATACTAGACAGTAGAAACATCGCCTTATAGTTTTAAGAAGTTACTATTCTGTTTGTCGACGCTTAATGCGATGATGTTGTGAAATGTATTATGTATTAACTTTGTCGTTGACTTATTTGCTTTGTTCCCGTTGAAATGGACTTAAATCCCACTTTATGTAATACGATTAAATGACAGTTGCAGTACGAAGACCAGCCCGTCTAGAAACCCACATAGGAACCAGTTCTTCGGGTTCTGTCTATACGGTTCCAGCGACGCAAGTTGATACAACTGTCTGCTTAGTAAACGGACAAAAATGCTGTTTTGGCTAGCGTATATTGGTATAGACTTTTATTTCAGTTATCTTATGTGTCGTAGCTTATTATGTTTCAATAACCTTCCTTGGATTCATTGATAAATATTCATATCATGTAAGAAAGGTCAAATTTCATGTAGTCTGTTTCATGTTAAATTACACCTACTCAAAGTAAATTATACCGTGCTTCAAAGAAGTACAATCGCATTTGAAAGTGTTCGGTGCCGTAAATCGCCTCGGGGAATGTTAATGAGTAACAAGTCATTCCATTTGCTTAATTAATATTGTTCAAATGTATTTGCATGCGTGTAGTACGTGTGCTTGTGTTTATGCATGCGGGGTGCTAACGAGTACGCAAATAACATTGCCGCGTCTCGCGCGCACTCTTTGTGTTTGTAAACAAACGTGGGTACCTAGAACGTCGTGCGCAACGCTGCGGGCCTTTTAACGTCTAAACTCTTACTCGTTTCCTATTGAAATCGTCTAATACAAAGTCAGCTGTCCGTTGTCACGTTACAAACAACGTTTCAGGTTCACGGCCGTTTAATTATGCTCCTATTCACCCACACAGCTGTTACAAGTGTTACAACCATCTGTTTGACTGTGCGCTGAAAAGAGCAACGCAGTTCTTGTTTCCTGCACAATAGATGTCAAAATGGCTCGACTTTTTCTAGTAATCGATCGTCATTTGATCAATAGGCGCGTGGCTATTACAGCGATGTCCGGTACGGGACTGATCTCAATTCGTTCTTCCTTGGTACGATCCATTTCTAATTGTTTTGTTTGTCAGGTTTCATTTCGGTGCTATGCGGTTATTTATTAACGTCTTTCGTATTGTTATTTTTCGTGTTATGCAAAGTGTTTGGCACATGGACCGAAACAATGTTTTAGGGGATCTTGTGGATCATTTGCTAATTTCCTCCCATAGTCCATAAGTATTATAATAACCCAAAATATGTGTCTATGCGTAAACACTCTATCTATACTAATATAATAAAGCTGAAGAGTTTGTTTTTTGTTTGTTTGGTTGAACACGCTAATCTCAGGAACTACTGGTTCGTATTGTAAATTTTTTTTTTGTTGAATAGTCCCTTTATTGAGGATGGCTATAGGCTATATTAAATCACGCTATGATTAATAGGAGTGGAGCAGCAATGAAAAATGTTGCAAAAACGGGAAAATATTTTTTTAACGCGGGTGAAACCGCGGGGCACCGCTATTATTATATATAATAAGATTGTATAAGTAAATTGTAAAGGGCAATAGCAGTACCAGTTGGTTTAAAGTCCGGTGACGCTGAAAATGCCGCCTGACACCTGAGACAATCCGCAATCTCCAAGAAAAAAAAGTACCAGTTGCTAACAAATATTGTTTGTAAAGTCGCAGACTGAATGTCTAACGTAATAATACTTAACAGTGCAGAACACATGTGTTAATATGAACTGTATTCACCAATATCCATTATGTGATGGACAAAAGTTGCAGAGTTCATAACAACAAAGTTTACGGGCGCTGAATACTTAACAGTAGGTGAGGTTAGGGTAACTAATTTTAAGCTTAGTGCCCATTAGCAACTGATTCGTCAAAGGTCAAAGGTCAAATATCAACAGCTGGGCCGTGTGTCGTCATCATTCCCTACCTCGTCAGAACACGCTACCACAAAATAAGGAGACTGCAGAAGGTTAGCTTCAACAATCGCGCTTTGTATTAAGCTTACCCAGCGCGGAATTACGGTATTAAGCTTACCTTCTTACTTACTTGCCACTTTCCCCTGTCCATTGCAGTCTCTTGCCAGTTGACGGCTCCACCGAGGTCGCGCAAGTCATCTTCCACCCTATTGCTCCAGCGGTACCTGGGGCGACCAATCGGTCGCTGCCGGCCGATCGGTCGACCCAAGTATGCCTCTCTTGACGCTTCGATTTTCCCCCATTCGCAGCATGTGACCCAGTCAGCGGAGTCTGTGTGATTTATATTCTCCTATTATGTTAGGCTCAGCCACGAGGCTTAAGCTTACCTTCCAAAGAATAAAAGGGATGTATGAATGTGAAGGATGTGGTATGGAAGTGCGAGAGGCAAAATGATGGAACTTGTATGGAAGAGAATTAGCATCGAATACCTCCGATCATGTTGAAGGAGGAAGTATAAAAAAAAACTTACCTTCTGGGTCTCCTTATTTTGTGACGTTACAGTTCTCGCTCCCTCAGAGCTAATAATATCAGGCGTCGGTGTGGAAGACCTCACGCGATCCTGCCCGAGGGCAAGTCAATGGTTTGAGAAATGGGAATGGTCGAGACGTTACATGGTTCGGTCACAGGCGCCTGTTAGTTGTGCGAATGGGGGGGGGCAATATCTACCATACTGCTCCAGCTTAATTCTATATTAAAAACCTGGACCAGTGAACTCCCACGCTTGTTACCTAGGTATTGCAGACTACGTAAAATGAAGTCAATTCCACTTTTTTTCTTGGTAGTACACCAAGTGTTGCTCATGAAAATAGTGCTAATTAATTTTTTAACAATAATCAATAAGAGCGTGCGTTGCAAGTTGGCAACTAAGTGCAAGGTGCGAGACGGACGAAAGCGAAACACCAACATTTATTATTAGTATATTTCCACAAATCTTGTGTATAGTATAGTAGTAATGTATAGTAATCATAATATCGATACATTATATAGTTTTACAGATGTCAAAACTTAAACAATGAGAAATATGTTTCTACCCTAATTTTTTATCCAAAAAAGTTTTTATTCACCTGTTGTAAAAAATATTGGCAACACATGCAGATTAAAGATGGTCAGTTCAGTAAGTTTATAACGTAAGGAAAGTTACTAAAATCACTCAGCTTTATTGTCCACACCTATTATACCCCGGTACCCCGACCGATAATGACTACCACGTCTCAAATAAGAGACGGTAGAAAGCAATATCTACTTATATTTTTCGGATAACGTTACCTTATAACGTTTTGGGCTGGTATATAAAAATAAAAAAAATATGATATTTTAGTTTTACCAACCCGCATTAGACCAGTAAAGTCGGTTATATGACCCATATTCTCCATATCCTCTACATATTGCGAGTAACAAAAAACCACTGACTAATCTAATTTTTATCGAAACTTTTCAATTTTGTTTGGACATTAGTTTCGTACATTTTGTTATTCCGTTTGACGAACTAGTTTGACGAGTTCATTATCTTTATTTATAAACGAAAAATAATTATGCAACCTGTGAACTGATAAACGTTGCCCAATATTAGAAAAGCCAATGGAATTGGTAATTAAGATAACTTTAAACTTCACACATAACTTTCCTAACAACCTTATAACATTTTGGGCTGGTATATAAAAATAAAAAAAATATGATATTTTAGTTTTACCAACCCGCATTAGACCAGTAAAGTCGGTTATATGACCCATATTCTCCATATCCTCTACATATTGCGAGTAACAATAAACCACTGACTAATCTAATTTTTATCGAAACTTTTCAATTTTGTTTGGACATTAGTTTCGTACATTTTGTTATTCCGTTTGACGAACTAGTTTGACGAGTTCATTATCTTTATTTATAAACGAAAAATAATTATGCAACCTGTGAACTGATAAACGTTGCCCAATATTAGAAAAGCCAATGGAATTGGTAATTAAGATAACTTTAAACTTCACACATAACTTTCCTAACAACCTTATAACATTTTGGGCTGGTATATAAAAATAAAAAAAATATGATATTTTAGTTTTACCAACCCGCATTAGACCAGTAAAGTCGGTTATATGACCCATATTCTCCATATCCTCTACATATTGCGAGTAACAAAAAACCACTGACTAATCTAATTTTTATCGAAACTTTTCAATTTTGTTTGGACATTAGTTTTATACATTTTGTTATTCCGTTTGACGAACTAGTTTGACGAGTTCATTATCTTTATTTATAAACGAAAAATAATTATGCAACCTGTGAACTGATAAACGTTGCCCAATATTAGAAAAGCCAATGGAATTGGTAATTAAGATAACTTTAAACTTCACACATAACTACTTTCCTAACTTAATACTCTTGGGTGTTCTTTGGTTTGTTCTTATGATATTGAAGTTAATTTTAAGCAAGTACAGAGCCGTCTTTAACCTATTGTAGGCCTTGGTCACTTACGGATAACGGGGTCCTTATGCTACGCTAGATTTTAGTAAAACAGGCAAAAGGAGTAGATAAGCAAAACTCTAGATTTATTCAACTGGTATTTTTGAAGTGAAAACTTCTTTAGCGGCGTTGTGCACTTTTTGTATGGGTAAAAAATGTTAAACTCGCGACAGGACACGTGACCTGATCGAAAATTCGTAAGACGGATGGAAAGTAGACAGCTGGCGCGGCGTAATATAAATTTTTAATATAACTTAATATAACTTTTTAATGTAATATAAATTGTCATGTTTGTGTACGATAGCCCAATAAATAAATATTGAATTCTACCACATAAATGAGAGTACTTTTATACTGATAATTAAAGCAATTCGTGCAAAATTATTAATATAACTTAATATAACTTTTTAATGTAATATAAATTGTCATGTTTGTGTACGATAGCCCAATAAATAAATATTGTATTCTACCACATAAATGAGAGTACTTTTATACTGATAATTAAAACAATTCGTGCAAAATTATTCCCTAACCATTCCAAAATATCAAAAATGCACAACGTTAATATTCAAGTTTTCACTTCTGCCGGCACTCCCAGAGTGCAACCCGTCGTTTTTTTATTTATTTGCAGCCAGTTAGAGTTGTCAGTATTAGGCTCCTGGTTTATTTGAATTAAAAAGTCAATTAGTTAGTAATTCTTGTTTCGCAAAACAAATACATTTATAGGTAATATCAGTTATCGGTTAGTGATCTGGCAATAACAAGGGGGCCCATCGATTGCGGGGCCCTGGGCGCTTGCACTGAGTGTCCAATGGTAAAGAAGGGCCTGAGCAAGTATCAAATAATAGTAAGTAACTAATAAAGAATAGAAACGAGTGGAGACGCAGAGGGAAGGCCTTTGCCCAGCAGTGGTACACGATATGAGGTACATGCATAAAAAAACAAATAAATAACTAAGTTATAGGTAGGTAGATATTACTACTTCGTTATTGAAGTACCATAAAAAATATACGTAGAACATAATATAGCTTACAACAAATACAAACTTACAATTTTGCGGTATTCACGGTCTTCTACCTTCGATTCTGGTGTTTTAAGTTTAAGTTCTCACCGCCTAGTTGTCTAGAAGAACGTCTAGATCTATGAACTATAGCACCTGTTATAGATTGATGCATTTCAGAAATAGTACTGAACATGGCAGTTTTGCAGAACAGACGGTTTACCACAAGCTCTTATAGCAGTATTATTGCAGTTGTGAAAGCGAGACGCGTGTAGCGGCGAATATACTCGCGTCTCTTTTCCCCAACTGCAATAATACTGCTATAAGAGCTCATAGTGGGGGCACAGTATGGTAAATACGGTAAAATATTGTTATATATTTTAGCAAATAAGTTTTATATTTTAACTTATACCTTTCTGCTTCACCGACTTTTCACACCTGATTAGGAACAAATTGACTGATCAATCGTATTTAGTGTGTTCAGTGTAAAATATTAAGTTCTCTAATAAATATGTACTTAGGTAGGTATTTGGTAGGTGATAGATAATGTTAGTTCTACGTCTGCCTAGCTCTCACTATCTTTAATTAGTCTGCCGCCATAACTACAATCTTAGTAGCAAATAGAGGTAAGATAGTTCCTTCCTCACTAGTTTATTCACAAGTTGAAGATTTCGGGTTAACTGCGCCTATAAGCCTCACCGTCACTTCGTGGAAATGAAGGCCACAAGCTAAGTCGCTGTGGTTAAAAATAGCTCTTTGTTAAAGTTAAATTGTATTCCTCTGGCAAACCTTATAGCAGGAATTACAGATTAAAGAGTCAAATAAAAAACCCTCTTGCGTGTATCATTTTCCACGGTTCAAAATCACGCGTATGGCGTGGCAAATCAGTAAACACCATAATCGCGATTCTCGTCTGCTGTGAAGTTGACTACAAACTTCATAGGGCTGCTGTTATTGGTACACCAGTAATTGTTTATAACGATCTCAGATTATTTCTCCTGTATAAAAAATAATGGCTTCTGATTGTACTTATAGTTGGACTTAGACATAAAATAAAGTGGAGGACAAAATGTTTTACAAACTCTTAGGTTTTTCATCCTTTTACCTAATAAGAATCGGTAACATAACCGTATTTTTGTCTATGTATTGACTACAGTTACGTTGACAGCCCTAGTTACCGCGGAAGTCACTTCTGCGTTCGTAATCTTCTTTGTTCGTCAAAGTGCTCCTACACTAAGTGCATTAGAAATTAATCTCTAATCCGAGTGCTGTAGACTGATTATTTCATCGATCGCCGCAAACATCACTGTACGACTGGTTTTGCTTTAGTCTGATTATGTAAATGCTCACAGCTGTGTACGCCACACAGCTGTGAGGCAGTACTATGAAAGTGTTTGGTCGATACACAAGAACTTTAGCCTTTATTGATCTTGTTATAGAGCATAAAATTGTGTGGTTTTAGTTAATGCGCAGCACTGTTATCTTGTTGCATAAGAGCAAGGGCTATTGTGACTTTATCAGTTTGTTGTCGCGGCTTGTGTTGTTGTGACGCAATTCTGATAATACTGATCGATCTTCCATACAGCTAAATCATTAGTAGATTTTTCTTAATTTGATGATAGTATTAGCGAAGTTCATACGCGGTTAAAATAGTATTGTTTGATTAGATTTGTGCATATGCCTATGTATATAAAAATCCAGTTGCTAACTTTAAATAATAAACTTTAGTTTATTCCAGCCATTAATAAAACACGAACTTAATGAAGTTAGACGATATCAATATTTTTTAATTAAATCCGTAATTTGTAAATCTTGCTCATGAAATATCATATCTTCATAGCGCGGAAAAATAAATCAGAAAATATGGCTTCCGTAGCAGGCGAGATGCGGCGAATTCTTTTTCGCTTATTTCAGTCGTACTGAAAATATTGGCGGTTTGAGTATGAATTGAGCGCAATATGCGGCGTGTGAACGGAATTAATTTAGCCACAGAGATTTTGTATTCTGTGCCCTGTGAATATGGCGGTCCGCAGTGCACGCTCTGGTAGGCTACTCTTGACGCAAACTCAATCTCAATACAATTCCAATGCGATTAATATGTATCGATATTGGGATAAGTTTCGCAATTTCGGAACGCCCCATCTCGATAATAATTTGTTCACTCAATTTCCACGCAATTTAATTGCAATGTAGCGCTATTATCGCTTTTAATAGTGCCATTTGAATTTTTTAGATTTGGGATTGGAATTGTATTGAGATTGAGTTTGCGTCAAGAGTAGCCTACCTGCTCGGGCCAGCTTACGTAGACCATTATTTATAACATCTTTAATCAAAGCTATGGTAAACAAAGGATTTGTTTGTTGGAGAAATACCTTTCGTATGTTCAGTCAATTAACATTTTTTGCAGTTTTGTTGAAATTTTATTTATTCGGGATTGAAAATATAATATGAAAATTCTTCGTCTTCGACACAATGTGCTTAATTGATATAGCACTAGAAAAACTACTTTCCTCAGGTCGAACTCGATCCAGCGATGTTACAGATGTTCTAAAGAATTAAATGATTGTATGTATTGTATGAATAAAAAGCCTGTAAGTACTGACATATTATGGAAAAAATATACAGTAGAGATATTAAACATAGCATAATAAGAATTATCAAAAAACTGATATTACGTTGTTTAGAAACAAGTAAAGCAACATAAGGCGATCATTGACATAAAAAAAACTTGTGCGTCGTAATCATAAAAATACCGAATTAAGCGAATATCGCTAACAATAATAAAAACATCAGCAATAGACATTATAGAACGATCCGCGATTACCATTTATCACGAATTTAATTGCAAAAGCAAAAACAAAAAGGATACATAGACGAATTTCATTACAAGTGGTAATAGCTTAATAAGAACTAAGTACTTAGCACATAAAAATACTATCAATTTAAAACAACCTACACATAAAAGAAAATAAAAAATATTAATATATAAGTAAAGCCATTTCTCTGGCATTTTTACATGAAACATGATTATAATTGGAAGAAAAAGAACGACAATCCGAAAACACGAAACGTACGAACAGTCATTTACCTCACATCCTATTTATTAGAACATTTTTTCGCACAATAACAGATAACTGTTTTCGACGAATGAAAGAAAACTATCAAAAACTTGTGCGTATATAGTTTTGATGTAATTTAGTACACACATCTAGGGCACAGCACAGTTTATACATACGTTATTCACAATAATAACCCGTTTTTGTGATAACTATTCCGTTATCGTAATTATTATTGCTGTGAACCCATTTTAAAATGACGAGCTTGTTTTGGACTTTATTTCGGCGACACTTTTATAGAGACATTAGGTATATAGAACTATTATTTAGCTACTTATCCCGCCTATCAGTCTGTGAAGTTATCAAGCGTATTTTTACCGTTTCCTGTAAGTAAATAAGATATAATAATCATGATTTTTAAATACGACGCTTTTACTACGTATTGAAATAAAATACTTATGGCACCACGCGCACTGCTCGTATATCCTGACGTTTCTGATTCTTTGCAGGGTCAGTGACTCCTTGTTCGCAGGATGACTAAGGTGTATGTAGTCTTAAAAATAATTTGCTAAAAGGCTTCATCGTACTATTTTATTCAGTTAGACTTTCTGTTCGAGACATGTAAATACTACAGCGATATAACGACTAGAAGGACATAATATTGCAGCCGCAGATTAAGCAATAATTTATCAATAAAAACAGACAAAATAAACTATATCATTTCTATCTGCTACGATTCATTTTTGACGAACAGAATCTTCAGTATTACTACAGGGTTTTATTGCTGCGCAGCTATTACAGCATGCAGCATATATCACATTATTAAAGTGCGGCAGAGATTAAACGAGTTTTTATCACTTAAATTAATCGTTAATGATCTATGAAGTGCAATCGACGACGTCGCGGTTGACGGCAATATATTTGCACGCGTGCTGTAGAAACAAGTACCTAACTACGGGTCATTGATCGAAATTCTTCGTACACCTAAGAAGATCCCATCAAAAGAGCGAAAAGGGTTTTTCTTTATAAAACCTTATGCTTATGGAGAGGGCCCTTATTTAAGTTACTCGAATAATTTAGACAAGCTACATAATACTCGAAACACGTTCTCGCACACGGCTATTAAATCAGTCAGCGCTGTGAAGTAAGATATCGTCCTTGAGACAACACGTTCAACTGAAATTTAATGCCCTAGCACGCGAGAGCGGTAGGACAATAGTCTTTAAAAAAAATTACTTGGGAGGTAGGTAGTTGAGTTTTTTCTGGATCTATCGTAACGCAAAAAGAACTTATGTCTGCCAATCATATACCGTGCCCTTGTATCAAACTTTAAAGATTGTGAAGTTTTTTTTTTGTTTAAATTTGCTACGGGCTTTGTAATATAACGAAAATATTATTGTTTATTACTATCATTATCATGACAATCTAAATAAAACTTATCTAAAATAAAACCGATTGTCGCAGTAATAAAAATCCAATCAACTTCGCCAGGCTTTGGTTTCATGTAATTCTAACTTAATTGGGGATGTTCTGGAACCTGTGTAATGACTAGAAGTAAGTCGTTGCTGTCCCGAAGGATTTCTAAATGATCTGTGTTCTAGTTTTCAGACAGTCTTGAGTTCTAAACGAACAATACATCACCTTAAGATGGCGCAACTACGGCGGGCAACTGCAAATTTCCCAAGAGTCATTATAATGCACAATCATAATGCATTGTCTCAGCGGTTGGGTGTTGGCGCAACAACAGAACAATGCGCACTATCCACACCATTGATTACGAAACAAGAACAGGATAGATAAACGTTTTATCTCTCCTGATAACAGATAGTTGACCCCAAAATTGACACAAGTGGTTACGAGCAAACACACTAAAATGGTATAACTAGTGCTATGATTCTTCAACTGATAATGAGCATAACGAATAAGGACGTTGCTTAGAAATATAGTCTAACTACAATATCTGGTAAATTAAGTTTCGTTAACTTTACACAAAGTGTCATGTTATTATTAGCAGCTTATATCTCACTTATTCGTACTAATTGCTCAATCTCATCTGACTCTCATTCTCTGAACTCTAAAATGTCATAAGCTTAGAAATATCTCTTTAATATTTACTTTGTTAACATTTGAGAAAGCATCTTTCTTGCTTTTATCAAAGTTTTTTATGCAAATACTTATTTTCAAACAACGCAGACAGTTTTGTTATGGCTAACGAAAGTTTTTCATCAAAAAGTAACAACTAAAATTGTCTCTCTTATTTAATATAAACACGTTTTGTTTTTAAATTATTTTAGATGTCCAAGACAACAGCTTTTTGTTAATAATTAATGAAGTTTTGGTTTGTTAGTCCAATTGAATTGTAGTTTAATTGATTAATGCTGTCGTTAATGTTGTTAAAATCTAAATTGTTTACATACTCGTACATGTTTCCGGTACCGCAACCTAATTTTAATGGTTTCCTATCCTAAACTGATCTTTGACAGGACACATCGAATTAAAGTAGCAGAGGAACCAAAAAAGAGTGGGTAAATGAACCCATATTATCCTTCATTTCTGATAAACATTACCTTTTTCATCAATTAGATCTATAGCAATACACTAAATGGCTCTCAGTGTTGTGCTTTCTATCTAGCCCGTTCTGGCTATTACGGCTATCAATAAATTCGTTGTCTAACTACCTACACTTTAGCATCAACCGTGATTTTATGTTCAACGCCCACATCTCTGGGGCATATGAACTTTGTGGTCTGCACACATCCACATTTTTAGGGTGACTAAGTACTCTGTTCAGTCTTCTATATTTTTTTCAGTTTTACATTCTAGAAGTCTTTTTAAACATAAGGCAGATCCCAATTTAGCCAGATGTTGGTAAACTCTGCTCTGTGTCAATTTCGGGATACAAACACAAATCAGAAATCTCGTGAATGCACGTGCGCTGAGGTTTCACAACAGACTGCCATTAAGTATACCGTTATATGCACAGTGTACAATAAACGGTACCGTTCAGGACAAGAGTTGAAAATCTAATTTAGCTAGACTCTTACTTGCATGCACCGCCGGACCTTTATTGTCACACTAGTTTCCACTAGTGGCTTGCACCTGGGTGATATTCGGTCTTTCGCAAACTATAATTTAGGCATCTGTATTTAATAGAGATAAAAAGTAGCCTGTCGTAGTTAGCCCCTTCTATTTGTCAAAACAAAAGTCACTTTGCCCCTTTCTGACATCAAATTAAGACCAACAAACCTGTGAATACTTAGGAAAACCTATTCTAAACCTGAACCCTTTTAATTTCATAAAAATCGGTCACCGTAGTCCGATATAGTTTTGACTTTTCAATATACAAGTTCTAATTAAATGCAATGGTGTCCGCAAATTGTGTGAGTATTGTACGCCACACATTATGTTAAATTGGCCAGTTTAAAAAATTCATGGTTTGCATTATTAACGGCAATAAGTAGCTGAATTAGGGACAAATGCAAAAGAATAACATTTCTGAATAGAGTCAGCAATGGAAATAAATGGAGCCAATCAGAATTTTTTTTCTTTAGTTGATGGCTTCGTGCGATTAGCACATTTAGCCAGTGTCAAAGTAATTTTACTCACAAGTAATACATAAATAAACATTATTTCTTTCCTGTATGATGATGATGAATGATAATATAAATGAGAAGTGAGAAATGATATACTCTAGGGAGTAACCCAAGGGTTAGGACCCTTCGAGTATTTCAATAAAGATGTGGGGCTTTACTAAGTCCTCGGGCGGACTTCTTGAGAGAATTTGAAAAATGACGTTGCACTGTTTTGTTTCATTTCCCAACACTCATGCACACTCACGAACACTTAAGAGTTAATAATCCACCATTATTTTACATTAATATTCGATATAGCACAAATTTTAGAAAATAAAACAAAACCGTAGACATGACTCTTCACTTTCCCGCCAAGAAGTCCCCAATCAGAAATTACCAAATGAGGTTGGGATGCGGAGCGAAGTCCCGCTGTATCTAATCCCGTTTAAGCGTAACATGACTTATCATGATGACTTCAAGATTGCGTCTCTTAGAGAATCGCAAAAGATTCCACATTACTTAAAATGTCTCGCCTTACGTAAGCTTTGAGTCTGACATTTAATTTTAACACTTTGTAAGTATATTGAACTGTAATAATAGTTGATGTTATTAACATTTATTTAGCTTTCATCATTGAAATGAAGCACTTCTATACCGATCTATAAGCGGTCATTTTATGTGTTTTATTTTAATGTGTGTTTGCTTTTTTAAGAAACAATGTTACTACCTGGTTACCTACCTGGCTGGCAATAGGTACATTTATATTAAACCTACATGTAATAGTATCTACCAATAATAAGGTCGGTATTAAAAGAAATGTGCACATAAAAATACTGAATATCGGTGGTTGCTCCCAAAATGAAGATCTCCCATGAAGTGTTATAGTTATTATAAGTTAATAAATGGTTAGTAACAATATTATAGCTACAATAAATAGCGTTCGTGGACCACGCCAATCATGACGTTACCTGTTCATGGTACACCGTACAGAATTTATAAACGAATTTCTCGCTTCGTTGATTAAATTGAAGTATCGAGATTCTAGCACTGAGTTAAAGACGCGTAAAAATCAAGACATGACATGTACAGACGGCGGCAGATCAACCTACCCAAACCTGTCAAATTTCTCCAATGAATATTGATCCTTTAAACCAAACAATAAAGTTCAAAATTGATTAATTTGACAGTTTTAGATAGGTTGATCTGCCGCCGTGTGTACGTGTTCTCCGTGTACCGTCCCGTCCCAGATAAACTATTAAATTTACTGCCGAATAAAGGTATAAAGTATTTGCTTGTCGTTCTCTGTAGGGCCCTTAAGTTTTCTCTCCATATTCTCCAATTGATTGTTTATTTCTTTATTATTCTTCATCGCCAAATTGCTCCATATCTGTCGAAGTTTAACAAGTGGAATTAGACCTTCTCCAACAGCTGTACCGTTCATTGACTTTCAATATGACATTTTCTGACTTCTGTTTCATCATCATTATAATACATTAATTTATTTATGATTATACGTATAAAGATTCATTAATATTACAGATTTACAATCTTCAATGGATAAATTCTGGTGGTGATTTCAACTTTATCAGGCTTTTAAATGGAAATGTGGAATCACAAATGAGATACATGTTTAACTTAAATCGAGCTAAGGGTCTCTCTGCGATTGGAGTAGCAGCGCGTTATGAACACGCCAGATTTAGGTCAACTGTGCTTGTTGCAGCCAGCGCTCGCGGGCAAGCCTTTCCTGCCTCACTCGCTTATCTTACTAAACGTGCGTTCTGCTCATACAATAATAAAATGAAATCCTGAGGTTTCGAATGCCTATGGGTAAATTTTCCTATAGTTTTAATATCAAAATCGGGCGACAGACACTTTTGAGACGCTTTGAGTTTGAGAGAGGTGTTAGACGAAATGATTACCATGTTTTTTGTTGTTTTGAGTAACCAATATTTTGGTACAGTTGCATGCGCCATGATTGCTGATGTTCTGAAGTAAACAAAGTAAGTTCCAAACACAAATATGAAGCAATTCAGTAAAAGTATGAAACATAATACTATTCAACGCACGCTTTGAATACTCGCTTAAAAGCAAATGTATTTTTTATTTACTAACTTTATTTCATCGTCTTTACATAAAATAAAGTGTGGAGACATGGTGTCTAGACGTCTATTCATACAATAAACCAATTAGTTAGATGCACAGTTTAATGGACTTTGTCTCATGCTATAATTAAAGAGGTCTTATTTTAAAGAGTCTGCTATTTCAAAGACGTTTTTAGCTTTATTGCCACGTAATGAAACTTTCTTAATAGATTTCGAAGTAATAACGTATCAACAAAGTTTCTAGAAATATTTTACAACGTTAACTTTTGATACCGAAAAGGTTAGAGTATATCTAATAAAAATGGTAAGATTAAATTATTCTTGTAGCCATAGTAGAAACGACTAAAAAAGTGGCTTTCTTTAATGGGACTCGGATCCACGAATACTATTGGTTGATGAGACTACAGTGCACATCATGTTTGTTTGGGACCTTCGAACAATAAAGGTTAGCACCGTTGCTTTTTCAAGTGTTCCTTTAAAAAAAATATACTTATTTAATTTGCAACAAACTGACAATCGGAACTTTCATTGTAACTACTAATTTTAACTTTTGATCGTAAATGGTTGCTAGTTGCCACATTGATTCAACACCAAACACGGACTTGGACACTTTTAAAGCTGAGGACAACTGAATAAAATCTTAAGAGATTGTCAATCGGTTTATTTTAAATTTACATTGTAATTGCAATACAAACAATATCGCAATAAGTATTCCGTACATACGCTGCCCGTCAGCGTCGTCGAGTGCGGCCTGATTGACAGTCTGTCTGTACGTGTGCTCAGATTGAGTGCCGATGGTGAATGAATTTGTTTTTTATTGGTACATATGTTATTTTTAGGTTTCATGTAGTATTGCACAACTAAAAATAAAGTTAAGGCCTAAAAAATCCGTAGATCTACGGACAAATCCGTAGGTCTGGCAACGCTGCCACTATGATTGGTCATAATGCGACTGCATTCACAATACTCTTATCTAAAAACATTGATTCTTCTGCTTTCATCGGAGCACGAAACGATGTGATTTTTGGCTCTGACTTTCTGGCAACAGCTACTGTGTTTTTTATTATCATCATCATCATCAGCATCAGCTCATTTTATGTCCCCACTGCTGTGGCACGAGCCTTCCCTATGGATGGATAGTAAGAACGGGCCACAAACCACCACGCGGGCCTATTGGTGCTTGTTAATGACTGCTAATGCAGCCGGGACTAAAGGCTTTACGTGCCCTCCGAAGCACGGAAGAGCTTTTGGTCATCAATCAGATGACCGGCCTTTGCGAAAGTTGTCTAACATCAGCACTCGCAGATTGGACGCGTTTTAACCACTGCGCCGTCGAGCTCCTCTTCCTGTGTTTTTATGGTATTGCAAAACTTATAAATAACACATACTTATTCATACCCATTTTCTTAATAGTAACTTTGAATTATATAATTACTTATTCAATGTTTTTAGATGAGAGTATTGTGAATGCAGTCGCATTATGACCAACCATAGTGGTTTAACAATACGATTAAAACATTATTGTTATGCTGCATGTTTTTATTATGGTAAAATATAAAAAAAAACATATACAGCAGGGAACAGAAATTAAGTACAACCTTCCTCCTCCTAAGTGTCTATTTTTAATATGATCCAACTGAATATCTTCTATTCGATATTCTAGTTTGAATTTTTGTGGCAAAATTGCAACTCACCTTGTTTTTCACCAGGAGGCGCTGCTGAAATGCTATACCAATTCATGGTAAATAAAAACTCAAGCTAGTCCACAAAAGAGGAATTAGGCACTGTTGTTTGCAGCAATTTCCATAAAATATGTCGATACTTTTACAGAGAACTTATTACTTATATGCATTTCCATTATCAAGTATGCATACCTAATTCGCAATTTGAGAGAAGTACATACGTTGACTTCTAACATAATTATATTTGCGTAACCTTTATGAGAAGTTTGTTTGAATTGATAAATTCAAATTCAAATTGATAGTTTTTCGTTTCTATTGATGTTGCCAAGTGTGAATCAAGTCAATGATTGCTTCAATGATCATTTCAATATGGGTGTGTGATAAAGTTGTGTTGGTTTTGTAGAATAGAATCTATTTGTTACGCTATACGAGCGATAATACAATTGATACAACAACGGGGCAACTTTAACCTTTTTTTGCATGACGTCACATATTACCTATTTGATACGTCGTCTAACCTTATGATTCATTTTTATCAGACTATAATTTACCAACGAGTACTTACCTAAATCCCTTTTCGAAAAACACTCGCCTACTTATCTAAAAGCGTGTACCAAAGTACTAAAAAACTAAAGTTGTATCTAGTTTTAAAGACATTTCTAACTCCTATAAAGTTTGAATCATTATCATTATTACTAGCCTAAATTAGTCGACTGCTGGATATAAGCCTAACCAAGTGCACGCCACTGAGCCCGATCCGCGGCTACTCTTATCCAGCTCTTGCAAAGTTGCCAACCAAAATATGCACATAGGTACACCGTGCTTTTTCAACAAAGCCTCTATTGACCGAGCATGGTATGTATGGGAAAGTAAAAAAAAAACTTGTTTTTTGACCTATGTTTCTTGGGGAAAGTTGTGCAGTTTCATGGTCTGATCAACCCACCTGCGGGTGTAAGACGGTTAAAAAAGAACGGTGTGTATTTTTGTTTGCGCCACTACCACAGAAGGTTTATACCCTGTTACATTTCCTTGGATGTTAAGCATAGTTTTACCTTCCACATATCCGGATTTACCTTCAAGCCATTGGAAATCCGTCTGGTGGTGAACGCACGACATCGGGCGAGCGCATCGACCTTGCCGCTCGGCTGATTTTGCTTAGCGCTCTACACCACAAACTTATTACAGAAGGTCGCCTCTTGATTTAGTTTTCGTAGTTAGTTTAGTTAGTCGTTTGTTAGTAGGGAAATGACCCTGCCTTACCTGATGTTAGACAGAAGCGGAGTCTAGATACGAAGACAGCTAGTGGAGAAAGATGGTGATGGTGTTTGATGGCTCGCTGTTTAATCCAGTGTCTAGTGGTTAGAATGCCTTAGATATGACATCTTAAAAATATTAAGAAGAAAAAAAATGCAAAGCCTTTTAATCAAAAATAATGCATTTACATACATTTTAATGCCCCAGTGCCTTGCGCCCTTTTTTCTTCGCAGCAAAAAGGTGTGCTTCAGCACACCTTAGAGGTATTATTAGAGGATTCTTCGTAGGTAAAACATTTTATTGACGAATAAGTTAATTTGTATATCTAAGGCCGTCTAGTTCAAAATTCAAAATGATTTATCCAGAAAAGGCCTCCCTGTCATAGATGGACACTTTTAAAATCATATTAATTTAATAAATTCAACTTTTTATTTTAATGTTTTTTTTTATTCCAAAAAGTGCGATTACGTTATTGTTCTTATAGATTTCTTAACAATAAAAATCATAGGCACTAAGTCTCTGGGTACGGCTGTAACTAATAGAACAAAAAAAAACAAGCAAGACTCTTCTAATTATAGACACAATTGATGTAACAACGTGTCTACTCGTTCTATGAAGCGGTCCTTCTGCATTTTACATTTATTGTGGTGCAGACTTTTCGTGTACCTTTTACTGGCGTACCTAATTCTTATTGCATAATTTCATAGCCACCTGGCAACAGTCTACAAGGTAGATACAATATTCAATGTAGATCTAATACGTTGCTAAAAGCGTTTTCGTTTGTAGAGCTTTGTATATTTTTGGCGTAGACAAATTAAATGAAAACACGAGATACACGTGTCTAACATTCCAGACGTTTACCACAACAAGTTTTAGTACTGTTCTGACAAATTACAATGGATATGAAAAAGGTACAGCTGCACCTCAACCTATCCAAAGCTGATAAAAAAATAAAAAAATTTTGAAACATATTTTAAAGACATACAGTTCAAAGTCTATTTTGACGATGGAAGACAGTTTGAGTGGTAGTCTGGGTGCCTAATGTGAGTTTTGTTTACTCTCCGTATTCATTCGATTACGTTTACTTTTTTTTTTTGGAGAGATTGCTGATTGCCTCAGACGGCATTTTCAGCTTCACCGGACTTTTTTGGGGGCGGCGAGGAACGTAAAGGGTCCCTCAAGCCATGTGAAACGAATCACCTTCGAAGGTTTTCTAGAGGGAACGGCATCGCGCACTAGTGCGCGTCCCCGTGCCCTACTAGATTCTCCGAAGGGTTCGGATCGGATCGGGGAGCGGAACCACCCGAGGGCGCCTCTAAAGGCTCGGACCTCGGCTCGAGTAGACCGGGCTTGGAGGAGAAGAGAAGCGCCCAGGTACATGTCTGTACCTGGTATAGAGCGCGTGTGAACCGGTTCTTCGTACCCTTGTTCTACGAGTACGGTGTCTTGGACCTAAGCTAGTGTGCATGTTTAGTGTATTCTGTAAATGTGTAGTGACATTTAGAGGATCGGGCGGGGGGCGATTACGTTTACGAAAACAAAAATTAGTGTGGCATTGAAGCAGCGCCTTCTGACGACATCCTACGAGAAGAGTTAAAATTTTGCCATACAAAGTCTCGTTTTCGTTACCTATTCGTAATCGAATGGCGAAACTCGCACTAGGCACCCTGATGTGCAGGCGTGTGTGTGTACCTAGCTACATAATTCTTTTAAAGTTAATATTTAGCATCCTCCAGTTCTTGCTAACCACCGTAGTATTTGTTTCTTAGTAATTCTTATCACCAGACTGTTGTGGGTTAAATTCATAGAATTTGACAGATCATTTGTTTGCATTGCATCATTGAGCAGTATGAAGCTTTCGTAGAATAATGGAACATAGAAATGAGTTTTTTTTTTTTTGGAGAGAGATTGCTTATTGCCTCAGACGGCATTTTCAGCTTCACCGGGCTTGTTTGGGGGCGGCGAGAAAATTAAAGGGTTCCTCGAGCCGTGTGAAACGAATCACCTACGGAGATTTTTTAGAGGGAACGGCAGTGCGCGTCCCCGTGCCCTACTAGATTCTCCGAAGGGATCGGATCGGGGAAATGAGTAACGTACGAAAGTACTTTGAGAATCACCAAGTATGGTTCTATTTTCTACTTATATCCCAAAAAATAACAAACTATATATGTAAATACAGACGCCCTCACATCAACCTATCCAAAACTTTAAAATTTCTTCAATAAATGTTCAACCATATTTAAACAATCTAAGCTAAGCTAAAATTTCATGAGCAAATCATTCGATTATTGCTGCTAAATAAAAGCCATCTCCAAAATAATTAAACTTAAACATTTAACATCAAAGAAAGGGAGCAAGTAGCAATAAGCGATGATTAAAACTCTTTAAAGTATTATTTGAGTTTGAAAACAAAACGCAGTTTGCTTTAGATTTGCAAAAGCCCTATTGTTAGAAACTTAAGTTTTACACTTACAAACTTTTGTTCGCATTGCATTCATTGATTTTGTTTGATGTACTTTGCACATAGACAATTTCAAAGTTAGGAAAAGACTTCTTGGCGGGAAAGTGAAGTCTGCGGTTTTGTTTTATTTTCTAAAATTTGTGTTATGCCGAATATTAATGTGAAATAATGGTGGATTATTAACCGTTAAGTGTTCGTGAGTGTTGCATGAGTGTTGGCAAATGAAACAAAACAGTGCAACGTCACTTTTCAAATTCTCTCAAGAAGTCCGCCCGAGGATTTAGTAAAGCACCACATCTTTACTGAGATACTCGAGGGGTATATAATTTTTCACTTCTCATTTCTATTATCATTCATCATCATCATACAGGAAAGAAATATTATTTATTTATGTATTACTTGTAAAACAAAACTTACACTTTTTCATTGGGTAAATGCTTGTGCAAAGCCATAAAAAAAAAGTTAGGAAAAGTTAAACTTGGTTTTTAGAAAAAATATGATTGTTTGATGATATTATTATTATACACACATTATTATTATACCACAGTGAGTGACTGATGAATATTATAAGAAAGTGACAAGGTAAAGTAAAGTCCCAACTTTACTGGGACGTAACTTAACTCTGACTTCTCGACAGTATTAGCAATGTGAACTTGTACTGGTTTTTTTTTGTTTCAAACTTAATGATTAATAATTTACCATTATTTCCACAAGCTGGAACGATTTTGAGGTTATGAACAATTTATTATAAATGCCCATACGACGTTATGGACATTTAGAAAAAGCGCTAGTAGGTATTCTGTGTAACCATCAATGAGAAAGAACACGTCTCTCCACTTTTCCGCCAAGCAGCCTGTCAGAGATTGTAACAGTTGGTTTGTTTGTTGTTGCAGAGGGTGGCGGGTGCGAGGAGGGCGCGCGTGGCGCGGGGCGACGCCGCCCGCGGCAGGTGACCGACGGTCTGCGCGGCTCATGTGGGCAGCGGGCGCGTGCTGCTCGCGCCAGGCAGGTGAGACTTCAGACCAGCCTTTCACTGATATACTCCTACACGAAGAGCTCGATGGCGCAGTGGTTAACGCGCCCGGTCTGCGAGAGCTGAGGTTAAGCAACTTTCGCAAAGGCCGGTCATCGGATGAGTTACCTACCAAAAATTCATCATTTCGAGCTCCTCCGTTCTTCGGAAGGCACGTAAAGCCGTTGGTCCTGGCTGCATTTGCAGTCGTTAATAACACCAATCTGCACCGTGCCCGCGAGGTAGTTTATGGCCCGTTCTCCCTATCCATCCATAGGGAAGGCTCTTGCCCCAGCAGTGGGGAAATAAAATGAGCTGATGACTCTCACACCCTTCACAGTTCAATAAAACCGGTTTGTGCGGTTCAATAACAGCGTGGTGGCTTACCATAAGCTCTTAAAGCTTTAATTGTAGCACTGTTTTTGCTGGTTGTGGAAACGAAACGCGTATAACGGCGTACTTACACGCGGCTTGTTTTGACGACTGCAATTACACTGCAGTAATACAATGTTCCATCACCTTTACGGCCTGGCCACGCAACAGAGCAACCAGGCGCGGCGAGCGAATTTCTAATAGGCACATGACTTACGGCTCCTGCCCACGACCGACTTTTATAGGACCGATTTTTTCGCCGAGGTTTTAGTACCGACTTTTGTAGCGTTGCAAGTTGCAACATAGAATTCCAGCATACAAGATTAAATTGTTAATTTGATATCAATCTATTTTTTGAGTAGGTATATACTAAATCTGTTAGAGCATTAAAAACTGGTTTAATAGGGTGTCAGGTAAAATCATACTCATTCAAAAAAAGTATTACCCTTATTATACTTAACATACAGTTACTGATTACAGTCTTATCATTGTTACAGATGCAATAGGTAAAGATGTTATTAAAACTATATCGGGGTTTTACATTGTTTTAATACGAGACCGCATGAGTGCTGTTACTCAAACGCCCCACGCGCACTATACAAATGGGCTGGGGTGGGACTTCCATACAACTCCTAGCTATATTTGATTGTCCGGATCACAACTACGGGTTACTAGGGCTGCTTGCATCAGAATCTGTAAAAAATTAACTTAATCTTGTTTGAACGTTATTCTGTCTCTGCTATCAACTGCACAAAACTTACTGAGTACAATGAGGTTCTATACAAGATAAGTGCCAAAGTAAAAATAGTTTTGGATGCAAGCTACTCAAATTACCTAACACCTAAATGTCATACTGAATTGCACTGAAATACTTTATTCACCATTCGATCGACCAACGTTAACGAACATGAGAATATGTATGTTAAATTTTTTTGCTCTCGTCGTCTGTCACCACAGCATACAATACTATCCGTATTCATTCGATTACGTTAACAAAAACGAAAATTAGTTTGGCATTGAAGCAGCGCCTCCTGGCGACACACGAGAAGAGTTAACATTTTGCCATACAAATTCTCGTTTTCGTTAACGTGATCGAATGGCGAATGAAACTCACACTTGGCACCCAGATAACCTAACCTAACCTAACCTAACCTAACTCTGTCACCAACTGGCGATGCGTCAATGTCAAACAAATTCTAGTTTTCGTTAATGTGACGAATGGTGAGTAAAAACCGCACTCAGCAGCCAAGTTTCCGGATTTTATTTACAGATTTACCTTTAACTGATACTAAAATAACAATAAATCAAATCAACGCCGGTAAAGATAGCGTTCCTCTCGCTTTCGAAATGTAAATGTAAATTGATTGATTTTGCATGGAGAAGTTTCTTCACGCCCATTTAAAAGTTGATAAAGTGCCGTCGATGTAGAAGGAAATCGGTTGAGAATCGCGAATGTTGTTGAATCGCTTTAGCACCATCTACCTAGATGTATTTTGAGCCGACCAATGATAGAAATAAGTTGTTAAGAGATTGATAACGTCATTAGAAAAACAATTTACGATAAGTGTTGATCTAGATAAGAGTAGGTATAAATATTAAGTTTGCCGTTATATGTGTTTAAAAAATGAAAAAATATTATCATAGTTTCTCTAGGAACTTTGGTAACAGTTAAATTAACTTTGCAGTTGCCTTTACAAATAATATTTTAACGCATTAATTACCTATTGCCATTTTGTTGCTGAATTTATTTGGTTATAGTATAAATAAATACCTACATAAATTGTACATGATAAGAAGAAATATTTTTCTTGATAAAGTAATAAGTATTTCATTTTCTACTATTGTTACAAGATCTTAATTTTAGTTTTTCTGCAACAACTTACTAAGAAGTTATAATAAGATTTTACATTTAACAGCACTGAGTTGGAATAACTCAATGTTTAACAGCGTCTAAAGATTTGTGAATCATAAACATCGAAAAGAGAAATGTTATGATACAATACAATCTCATTCAATATACTTAAGAATGTTTTATAATAGAAGGTCACAATGAAAGCATGGGAACAAACGCGGGCAAAAACATAAGTTCACAATGTGAGTAAGCGGTCGGTCGTCGATACGCAGCCGCGTTTATCAAGATGTTTGCTTGATATAATGAAAGATTTTGCTAATTTTAGCAAATAACAATTTCTAAGTTAATCAAAATTAACACAGTAATAACTTGAACTTCATAGATTCAACAATGCATCATTATTGTAAAAGCAAGCATGAAACAAATCACAGTAAGTACAGGACATACTTTAATCGTATAGAATTCTAAAAATTCATTAACGGTCAATTTTTATTTTCTTTATCAATATGGTTTCACCGAACCTCAGGTAATTACTCTGTAAATGCCAGCGGCTGCAAAACCGTACCCGCGCTTTCATTGTGGCTGGTGGCTACAATCCGCTTACCGCTAGAAGCGATTCGACAATATTCCGTAACCCAAAGGAGTCCCACCGCGGCCCCATAGTGCGCTTAGGGCTGGGCCTGACGCTGCGTGTGTTGGCAGCTAGCAGGCACTCATGCGTGACGGAGTGACTAACCGTGGCGGCGTGGCAGGCGAGGGCGGGGCCGCGGCGGCGCGCACGCCGGTCAAGACCTTCCAGGCGTACCTGCCGCCCGCGCACCGCACTTACAGCTGCATCCACTGCCGCGCGCACCTCGCCAGCCATGACGAACTTATATCTAAGGTGAGACTCTTTTTACACCTTTGACATTTTTACGGGGGTTTGTTGCACTAAAATGATGCTTGGTAGCTGTCTTTATTTTAACTCATGTATAAGATGTCTTATGCATATACCACCGGGGCCTAGGGGGCGACCAAGGATTATGTGGGATTGTCCTCCTCTTCCCGCGTCCAGCCACGAAAAGCTCTACGAGGGCAGTGGAGTACTACCCACTTTAAAATTTACTACAATCTCTTCTTTGTTACGGGGAGGCTTGGTACCACGAACGGCAAGCACCGAGTTCATGGTATACCTTTAGTACTGACCGTATATGTATAAGACAAGAGAAGAATAAGAAAATTCTTATAGTAAACAGATCTCTCGCTCTCGCTCTGACCTGTCGGGTCCGCGAAAACGCGTTGCCAAGAATTAGCGCGCGTTGCCGCTGGTAGTATGGCTCCAGCTTATGCTGACGAGATGACGGCTAGCCATTGGACACATAACATAAGAACACCTGCCTTGATATCAGTGTTCAATTCAGCAATTAGGCACATGAGCCGTGACGAGAAACCATTAGCTTTGTTTCATGATTGACTGACTATTGCATAGTGACATTGCTTTTACTCAATGTCAGCTGTCGTCAACATGTTCAAATAATTTTTAACGCAAATTTTGTTGCGAACAAATTACAAAAACACAAATGTTAAAAAAATATTCACAAGCAGGGTCTGAACCTGCACACTTCTGACATTCCGGGTCAGGTGCTCTTCCAATTGAGCTATCGTGGTTCTAACCAGCCTGCCGAAATTATTCAACAGTTTTTACTTTGAAAGCCAAAGGCGCCCATTCAATGTCAACAACTACCGTCACTAACATCCGATCATAATATTTTTACAAATATTAAAGATCAGTTAAGAAGTAGGCAAGCTATTTATAAAATGTTCAAATCATTTTTAACGCAAATTTTGTTGCGAACAAATTTTTCAACATTTGTGTTTTTGTAATTTTTCGTCAACATGTTACATGATTTATATTGGAACACAATAGGCGAATGTTAACCCATCCAGGTGAAGTATTTGCTGTACATTTTCCCGTTTTTCGGAAAGCTCCCCGTCCTTTTGGATAATGTACCTAATACCAGCTTAGACATCATTATTCTCGTATTACGTAAATATGAATATAATGTTTTGTACAGAGGTTAAGCCTTAATATGTAAGGATTTAGTAAGCAATATTTTGTGGCTTCAACATAAACGCGATGTGGACGTATATAACTAAAGTTGTTTTAAAAATGTCGAGAATACTCTTGTGAGTTGGGTTTTGGTAAACTCAATGTTGTTTTCATATTAGCCGAACAAATAAATAATACTATCCTACCTTTTTCCTTGGGTGTTGTAACATATAACCAAAGTTGGTGTCCGAGCCTTAGAAGTTCCCTCTGGTTTACCATTTTGTCTGCCTATCAGCTGGCTATATAGAGCACTATGTTTCATTCAAGCGCAGTACGGAGATGATAAGGCCAATTGGTGGAAGCGCACTTCACCTGGAATCCTCAACTAATAAAGCACTGGCTATCATATCTCTATCTGTCGGAACACAACAATGCTACAAACATTGTTGTTTTGGCGACATATTTAGATAAGATGGTGGTAGCTAACCAGGCGGACAAACAAGCTCTACCACCAAACAAACCGAGTACACAAAGATGTACACCCCGCTGGAAATCAAACCCGGGACCTCTGGGTCTAAGCCGGTGGTCTTAACCATTATACCACAGAGGCGGTTACTATTTAAATATAAAAGCTTCAATGAAGTGTTAGACTAAACTAGGTACTTCGTAGGCCATTTCTTTCTGAATACATTTTCGAAAATTTTATCCTTAGTTTAAGTAAGTATGTATATTTTATTTAGAACGAGTTTTCACGATGCAATTTTGTTATTTTCCAGTCGTTCCAAGGCAGCCAGGGGCGCGCGTATCTCTTCAATTCAGTGTAAGTATACAATAAATAAATAAATAAAAGTAAATAACAGATTCGTTAGCATCGGCAATGTTTTGTCGTTTCGTTAGCCGTAGCCCGTAACTCATGAAGTACGTGATGATGAAGTAAATATTACGATACCTATGCATTTATAAATACTTTAAGATGAAAAGGTTATACCAATTCATTAGACAGATTATTTAGCATTTTATTGAACGTTAAAATGTCGTCATCATCATCATCATCATCATCATCATCATCATCATCATCATCATCATCAGCTCATTTAATGTCCCCACTGCTGGGGCAGGAGCCTTCCCTATGGATGAGCCATAAACCACCACGTGGGCCCAGTGCGGATTGGTGGTTGTTAACGACTGCTAATCCAGCCGGGACCAACGGCTTTACGTGCCTTCCGAAGCACGGAGGAACTCGAGATGGAAAATTGTTGGGCACCCATCCGATGACCAGCCTTTGTGAAAGTTGCTTAACCACAGCAATTGCAGACCGGGCGCGTTAACCACTGCGCCATCGAGCTCCTCACGTTAAAATGTACCTAAGCCTAACTACTATGGTAATAATACCTAGTTAGAGTTTACCAACCGGCAACCGCCAACCGGTACCGACGTTGTGGCGGGTAGATATTAAGACTGGGAAGAAACCGCTAGAAACTGTGCAAGTGACCGACTTAATAGTTTTTCAATTGCCTTGAAAAAAATATTTTTATCAAACTATAAAATTAGTCATTCATAAGTAACGACAAGATTAATTATATGCCAATTTTCTTGTATCTGATATCACTGTATAATTTACAAACTTTCAAAGTAAGGTTTATAAAATAAGCTAATAAAACCCTATATACGCGATATATCGATTGAATGGCATCCCTGCGTGTTCATGCATATTTCATGGGTGGCTCTGGGGCCTGGGCTCAAGGCGGCTAGTGGCTGTGCGCATCGCCGTCCTCGGTGATTTCACAACTGATGCGCCATTAGCATTATCCATTCAGTTTGAAAACAATTTACCTACGAACAATTTTATTGTTAAGCCTATTTAAGGTTCAAGGAGCGCCTTTACAGCCAGTTGTCAATTTCGTACAACTTTATTATTAGGACAGGACGGACCATAAATGTCCGATCCGATCCGAACCCCTCGAAGAATCTAGTACGGAACGGGGACACGCACTAGTGCGTGATGCTTCTCCCTCTAGAATACCTCTGACGGTGTTTCGTTTCACACGGCTTGAGGAACCCTTTAAGTTTCTCGCCGCCCCTCAAAAAAAGTCCAGTGTCGCTGAAAATGGTCTGAAGCAATCAGCATACACTCTAAAAAAACATAAATGCAACTGTCGTCCTTGCATTACGAACGACTGCGGCCCGGCAGGCAGTGACAGTTATATTGCTCGTTCGTTGTAGTCTGAATAAGCCTTTAGCTACTTTAGTATTAGGGAATTCTGACAATGCAATTACTATTTTAATTCCCAGTTGGTAGTACGTGATATGGATCCTCAATCAATATAGCCTAATTGGTAGCATATAATATGGATTGACAGAATGTGCGCCTTCAAATCCTGGTTGTGGAAATTATTTTATCACTTTTTCAAGTAAAAAAAGTTGTGTTATTGTTATGTGACATGGAAACAGGTAAATAGTGTGTGTATGAGGAGCTCGATGGCGCAGTGTATTGCTCCTGGTCTGCGATAAGGTCGGTCAATGGGTGGGATCATAAATATGTCATCCTCCGTGCTTCGGATGGCATGTAAAGCCGTTGGTACTTAGGTACTACATTAGCAGTCGTTAACAACCACTAATCCGCACTGAGCCCGCGTGGTGGTTTATGGCCCGTTCTTCCTATCCATCCATAGGGATGGCTCGTGCCCCAGCAGTTGGGTATTAAGGTGAGCAGCGGTGAGCTGATGATGATAGTGTGTGTGTTGTTGCAGTGTGAACGTGGGCTGCGGCCCGGCGGAGGAGCGGGTGCTGCTGACGGGGCTGCACGCCGTCGCCGACATCTACTGCGAGTGCTGCAAGACCATGCTCGGCTGGAAATATGTAAGCGCACACCAGTGTTTAATGGAAAAGTGAACGCCTACCTTCTATACTATAAGATGAAGTATTAAGAACTATTTCACAATTTGGTGTTCCATACAAACTTCAAAGCTCTAATTCTGACAATCCGATCCGATCCGAACTCTTTACAAACTCATAATAGATTGTGATTTCGGGTGAGATGCGCTTTCCCTTTGGCCTTATCGTCGCTAACATCATCAGATAAGTTGATGCGATGACTCTTGCCGGACTAACAAAGTCGAGTTAAAAAAGCTCCCCCTTGCGCCTTATGTAGAAAAGTTAGAAATTATATATATTTATCTGTATTCGAACCAAATTAAGTCAATTAGCGTCAGATACAGCGGCGATAGCTTTACACCTATGACAACTTTTTTTATAATCTGTTTATTGCGAGGTTAAAGTGCAGCCATACTAAACAATTGTAAACAAAAACCTATTGCTCTGCAGACTGATTACACTGAAATAACCTGGCGTAATCGCAACAATAACTATTGATTGGTCGGCCGCATAACCTCTGCGACCTTCGCGTCTGCGATAACAGTACTCGTTCGTAGTTGCAGAGCGGTACCTTAATTCAATCGCCTTTTGTTTTTTTTAATGAAAAAATTACTTCGAATAATGAGTAGAACGTTTTTTTAATTAGTGGCTTGGTCCGATTTGCACATTTAGTTTTTTATTAATTTTGAATAAGAATGGGACTCGTATTTGTCTGTGGTCTAGTTGGTCACCCGGTCCGGGTGAGATTTAGAGTAATTTGTTTTAGCTACGTCATTATTAGTCCACCTGGCTAGCTACCGCCTAGTTATCTAAATATGTTGCCATTACATCAATGTTATTTGTGCTCCGACAGTAAGACCGGCAACGCGTCTGCGATTCCTCTGGTTTCGCGGGTGTCCATGGGCGGCGGTGATTACTCTCCATCAGGTGACCCGCCTGCGCGTTTGCCTCCTACTTTTATAAAAAAAAACAAAAAAAACAGTAAGTTTGCTGTTTTTTTTATATAAAAGTTCGGTGTTAGGCCAAGTGCTAGAGAAATAAAAAGAAAATTGCATCCCAATTAAGCTAATGTTTTATAATCCTCCAAGTTCTATGAAATATCTTAGTGCGCGCGTTGTTGTGCTCGCCACTGACGGGTATTTATTACAGTATACATAGATAAGATAAGAAATATTAGGAAGGTACCTAATATTTCTTAAACTGAAGCTGAAGCATACAATTAGTTGATACGATAAACTTAATAGTACTTAGTTATTTTGATAATTTAAACATCCTCGTTGCAATATTGTATAATATTCTTTATTGGCGAGTTGTAATTTATTTGCAGACACATTTTATTTTATTTTTTATGTTTTTATACATTTGCAGATTGTGTTAAAATAATTCAAACTAATTCTATGTTCGTACTTATGTGATTTTAGGTAAGTAGTCGTTACCTAAGTAATAATTAAAAGAGATCTAGTACCTACGAAATACGCATACGCGTTGTATAAAAATAATGGCTATTGTACGGATTTAATTATTACCTACTGATTTGAGTGATTGACTGTGTTGTAACTCATACACAATATAAGTATTTAGTTTTTCAATGAATAAATCTTAACGCTACCCGTCAGCAGTTGAAACGTCAGGCAGTATGGAGTTTATAACTATAAATATTAATGTGGCAATGTATGTAAAGCCCCGTTTACGTTATTCAACTATGCCTTGACCCAATCTTTTAAAGCCAAACAATTATACTACACACAATGCATTAAGTAAGGACAGCTCATTCGGGCTCATCAATGTGCGCGTTCAATGTACGAATTTATTATATCCATTGGTGAAGCCACCATTCCCCGATCCAGAGATTTTGGGTGAAATTCTCAGCGGGTGTATTTATTTATACATAACAATGTTAGTAAACCTACAACTGTCTTACTGCTGGGTATAGGCCTCCATTGAAATCAAGTCATAATCAACACGCTTGCCAAATGCGGGTTGGTGATCATAAACCCGGGCTATGCATCCAAAATCCTTAACACACTTTGCCCGACTTGGGAATTGAATCCGTGACCTTCGCGTATCAAGCCGAGCGCTTTAACCGAGGCGCTGAGGACAATGTTAGTTTTTTTTAATGTTAAGGGGGTGCAGCGCGGAATTTCGAAAATTTACGTGTTTTTAAGTCACTGGTGCTAGGCGCTGAATAGGTTATATACATTAAAAGGACTAGTGTAGGTTAGCTTGATCCTTTCACAAGGGTAGGTTGTCTTGGAATTTGAAACAAATACCCAGAACCTGCATTATCAATACGTAAAAGTAATGATATATAAAAACTTATTTCTTCAGAAACTTTGTAAATACAGCACAAATGAAACAATGATCCGACATCAAAATGTTTGTATTGATATTCCGAAGGCCACTGTTGTCTTATTTTTCAATTAAAAAATATGAATATAAAAATATTAAGACTTTTATAATTTTTTACCCAAACGCCTATGATTTTACGAAAGTAAATATTGCTCTAATTAAATTAGCAGCCTACTCTGTACAGATATTAGTGTGCGTGCGTATTCGTAGTCGTGCGCCGTTGTCACACCACTGCCACGCGCCGCTCGCTCGCTATCATAAAGAAACTTGAAACTCGCAGTTTTGCGTCCGCGCTGCACCCCCTTAAAGGGAGGCAAACGAGCAGGCGGGTCACCTGATGGAAAGTAATCACCGCCGCCCATGGACACCCGCAAACCCAAAGTAATCGCAGATGCGTTGCCGGCCTTGAGGAAGGAGTGGGATTGGGAGGGGGGAGGGGTGAGAGATGGGCCTCCGGTACTTTCAGTCACCGGACGAAACACAACAGCAACGAGTGCCATTGTTTCACGCCGATATTCTGTGAGAAGGTGGTATTACGCCGGTATTTCGTGCTGCAATGCAGCGTGGCTCTACCACTCAGTGTCACTCATTTAGCACAACCCAGGGGTCACGTGTAGGGTCTCAAGGGTAAAACTACGGACGCGAGTAACTTTAACCCATAATAATTGAGTATGATCATCAATCAACCTTTGAGGGACTGTTAGTCTTCAGAGGTTGAGGATTCTGGGTGTAGTGCACTTTCACCTTCACCCTTATCGCCATATCTATCATAAATCGCAATGAACACTTTGACTTTGACTTATCTGTATCTATGATAAGTAGATTTAAGTTTAGAATAAAAAATACTACGCTACCTCATTACCTGCTGGAATAAGGTTGGGCCTGGTGCGCTTGAAGAAACTTGGTAAATTTCTACAAACTCTAGGATATACTATTTCGGAAGCGGTTTCCACCCGTCCTCTCTCCCCGCACAAACTTCTCAAGGTGTCCCGTATAAAAAAATAACATTATCAACTTTTGCTTCAGGAGCACGCGTTCGAATCGAGTCAGAAATACAAGGAGGGCAAGTTTATAATCGAGCTGGCTCATATGGTGAAGGAGAATGGTTGGGACTAGGCGCGCGAGGCGCGAGCCACCTCGCCCGGCCCGGGCTGACTCGCGCCCGCCGCCCCGAATGGGGTCATTGCGCCTACACACCGCTCGCCTACACAGCGGGCGCCTACTAGACGTTACAGTGCTGTTGTGATATAGACTGGTCGTGGGAGAGCCTTAGCAGCTGATTATGACGCGCAGTGAGGACTTAGCGATGCGTCAATTAGTCTCTACGGTAAAGTCGGACAGATTTGCACCGTCAGTGTTCCTTCTTGCTTGCGACGGGCTTCGGTGTTCCTTGGTGGCGGAACGGTCAACACGCGGCGAGTGAAGCCCTCGTGATGAAGTGGAAGGCGGGTTTAACCGTAAGCTCGCCTATGATACCTAATACTTTGGTAATTACCACCGAAGTTGTTCTACTATTCTTTAGATAGTGCCAGCTTTGGCGGGAGATGACAAACTTGGATGGCGATTGTCAGATTCGTGTGGTACGGTTGGTTTCGATTAATAGATTTGACTATTTTTATTATAATACTGAATTATTGATGGGAGATTGAAACCGACCGTCTGATGCGAGACGCGGCCATCGGACTGGTATCAGCGCAGTGTGCTAAATGAGAGTCTTTTTCACTAACTAACGAACGAGTAGTTACTATAATTTGTATGGGATTGTAGCAGCGCCACCAACTTGGAACTGCGTGGATGCCACACAAATTTTTGCTGTCGCCAACTTATTTGAATGGTGAAAAAACCTCGCAGTTGGCAGTCTGATATCATTTTAAGGAATGTCTGTTGATTAGGGCCGGAATATCGGCATGCGGAAAGAGTTTTTGGAAGGCAATGGAGGAATGCGGTTAATTGTGTATGCAGGATCGAGTTAGCCACATATCTCTGGGCGCCGCGTGTTTGTATCGTAGTCGGCTTCAGCGCTTGAGCACCGCCAGTCAACGTAATGTTATTGTTATACATAAGTTGTCGATCTCAACCGCCCCCGTAAGGGGCTATGGGTTTAGAATTTAATTTTAATTTTTGGTAACTTTTGATATCGGTTGCCGCGGCGCAACGCGGCGGCCGGCAGTACATCGTAAGTTATCATAGTTTTACGTTATGTACTATGCATTGTACTGTATTAAGAGAACACTAATACTTTCTCTTGTCCCCTTTAACCTGTGATAAGTATGTTAGTATAGAATTTTGAATTTCTTGAACGATTATTTCAAGAAGTTGCTCAGAGGTATCAGATGTATGTTCCTAATAATTTCAGCTGTACAATTTCGCTTTTTTTTTATTATTTCGTGAGGTAACTAGTCGACAAGTAGATGTGTACCGGAGGGATCATTTACATTTTATTTACTTTACGCCTGATTTAGTGAATTTATATTTAGTTCTAATGGGTCGTTTCGATATCGTGTCTCGTTCGACTTATTTTTGACTCGCGTACCTACAGTTGAAAATTGAAAACAAAATTTAGTTTTACATCTTAAATACACGATAAGTAAATAGAGATTCTGTTAGGTGAACAGATGAAGAGGAGAGATCTACAGTTTTATTATTCATTTATTGTTTCCATTATAATGTATAAATACCTACCTATATCTACGTTAGTGTTATTTATCCATATAATTTAACTTGCATGATACTTCATTTGTAATGATGAATTATTATAATCGTAAGTAATCGCATGAGCTTCGAGTGTCCAATTGTAAGGATCGAGCCGGCCGCGGACAGCGCCCCGCGCGGTACTGTCGCGCGACTTACAAAAACGTATTGTGTATTATTCAGTGTCTATTGCGAGTTTTTTTCTAATTTATATGGGAACGAACGACAACCAGCGAAGAGCTTTTTAAACACACTTGTCACTATATAGGAGACGCTGCTTTGTATAGTACGGAAACACGCAATAGGCACCCTGGATGAAAAGAACAAACGTCACCTCGAGGGAAAACTACATTCATTAATGAAAATGTAGAGTTTTCCTCAACCAAGACTTTATTAATATTAAATATTTCAAAGAAATATTTCTGTGATAAGTAAATTTTTCTTTTTAATATTGAATGATCCTTTACTAGCGTTGGTTCTTTCCATCCTTCAAAATGAAATATGTACTTTATTAATTCTATACGCAAGAACTTCTGCCGTCGCATACCATTGTATCAAGAGCGTTTATAACTGCCATTAGTATATACCTACGTTCGTAATATACATTAACGTAATATTAATAAATACATTAATTAAATACAAAGTCAAAATAAGTGACGCTCGTTTGACTTTTTTAAATGTTAATTTTTACAATAACAAAATCTTTGTATGCTATATTAGAAAGTCCGATATGTTTAGAATTAAGACGTACGTCGATTGCTTCTCTTGGGTACTCTGGGCTATGATGATGCGACAATCTTGATTGACATCTTCCCACGAATAGCAATGCTCCTAGCCACTAAACAATCTTATCTGAGTGCCTAGTGTGAATTTTGTTTACTATCCGTATTCATTCGATTACGTTTACGAAAACGCAAATTAGTATGGCATTGAAGCAGCGCCCCTGGCGACATATGAGAAGAGTTAAAATTTTGCCATACAAATTCTCGTTTTTGTTAACCGATCGAATGGCGAATGAAACTCGCACTAGGCACCTTGATAGCCCTTATATGATCAGTAATTTAATAAAAATATCCCTATCTAGAAATTTGACTATAAATTTTAATACCACATTTTGATCTGTCTAGTCTCTCTCAAATATTATCAAAATAAATTAAAACAAAAAATGTCAAGCAAATGGTGCGTCATCGAGGCCAGTCATACAAGACGTATGATCTTGAATCTTGACTTTATGCGTGATCATTCATCAGATTTAAGTACACTACAAAATAACACCAAATAATTTGTAATCTTAGTTTTTAATTTATTGAGTATTGTGCCTGTCAGACAAAACGAAACGCGGAGTGTGATTTTGTGTTTATAAAAAAAAAATAGTGTTTACGTTGTACAGTCAATTGCAGAACAATCTTGACAATTGCGTTACTTATTATAAATAATTTAATAAGGACTATAATTGTCAAGCCTTTTCTGCAAAACCTACAATATACATTTCACACTCGCGTCTATGAAATACTTAAAAATATACGAACATTGTGATTTTAGCGAAACAGATACCTACGTCGTGAAATAATTATAAAGTTAATTCGACTACTCGTTGCAAGTTCACTCATCTGTTTTTATGTAATAGTTGAATTGTTATCATATAGGGTACCTATCACGTTAAGAATTTTGATGCACAATGTTCAATGAAAATTATATTCGTCGACAGCTCAAGAACCCCATTGATAGTTGAATACAAAGCCTCGTTTATCGAGAACTTAATAAAGATCTGAAGTGATCTTTAGATATATTGTAATATGCGAGGCACTATACTAATTTCTGTTAACGAACGTCAAATTTAATGTTATTCGAGTAATATGTGATAAAGCCGTCTAATATTTTCATGAGAACATTATGCAACATAATAATCAAGTCTTAATGAGATTGTCACAGTAGTTTAGATTTAACACTCTTAGACCTACGATTTATGTCTTGATCTTTGACGCCGTTCGATATGACACTTAAAAGTAATGAAAAATTATAAACTATTATAATAAAAGTGAGAAAAAAATAAAGCTAGATTTCTGTGAGGCATAATTAAAGTATTTTTCTACTTGATCGTTTAGGGATGCTAGTAGATATTTTTGGACCATTGTTAAGGATAAAACTATGATCAGTATTTGTGGAGTGAAGATAAGGATATCGTTAGTTTTGTGGATGTTGTTCGATGTGTTCGTGTCGAGATTAGAGACAAACGCTTTCCTAGCTCTACGACAACGCACCCTTATCATACAAAATACTATACTACCTGTGGTATTTCTAAAAGGCCACTCACTTAGTCCTTATGACAATCCATATTTTAGAACAGCAAAAGAATTCGAGCTGCGTACAAGTGAGCTTCATATTGTCTACCAGATAGAACTGTATCTCAAAATTATTACTGCAACCAGCATTTTACAAAAGTATTTTACACTTCAACTTTGTAATTCTATTACCATCGATAAACGCAGTAACGTTCTTGATCGCTATTTTTATGTAGAACCAATAGCATACACTGTAACTGGTGTCTTAGTAAATTAGACCCTTGCCAATGAATTTACTGTATTAACTATTTTGAGTGAAGCCTTTTAGAAATATTGTGACGAGGTCTTGGAGTGTTAACTATGACCAAGATTAGTATTTACATGGTGCATTTCGCATATTAAAAATAAAGGATAACCTGGTAGGTGTTTACCAAGAAACCGCTTAATATTTTTGTATTTTCCTAGTATGTAACGAAGCATTATAAATTTTATGGTGTCTTCTAACGATTGTGTATGCATTATGCTATAGATGAATATTTCGTAAACATTTGGTTGAAATAATAAGTGCGTAATAAAACACTTTTTCGTATCAGTACTTGTTTTATTTTACAAAACATTTAATTACATATTTACAGGTGAAACTAATTGCTATATTTTCAAAATTTCAAGACCATGTATTTAAAAAATTGATAGTGAGCAATTAGAATAAACAATAAAAATTTCTATAAATAATCATTAATTTTTTAACCTTCGCTGTTGCTAATAAATGCAACAGGGATCTCTAAATATTTAACTAGTATTGTAGAGACACGCTCATGCACATAAGTGTGATAATACTCGTACACCTCTGTTTGAACAAAGATAACATGAGACCTGCCGACAAACTGTTTCACAGTTTGGTGGACTTTGTGATTTGAAATGTACCTAAATCGTGCGGAGACGGAGAAAGAATCAGTCCGGTGCAGTGGTCCAACTGCTCTGTCCAACTAGTTGGACCCAAGGAAGGCTGTGGTCCAACTCTTAGTTGGACCACAGCACCTTTTGAGAGTTCCGTGGTCCAATTCATTTAAAAAATATCTTGCCAACCATAAAAACTTCAAACTGCAACTCTATACCTAGTAGTTCAACTAGTTGAACTAATTGGACAAAAAAATCCAATTATTTCAACTTTGCAATTTATTTTAAAAGACAGTCCGGGGCATATTCGACAACATAAAATTTAGAAAATAAAACCAGACATGACTCTTCACTTTCCCGCCAAGAAGTCCTATGCACAAACTAGGAGCTCAAGCGTCGAATACCCAGATACAATATAATTTTAATTGTTATAGGCCACCTACTGGTCGCTCGACGCTCAAGGGGCTTGGTATAATAGTGGTCCTATGAATTCTGATTCTGAATTTTGTTCGATTTCCGTTGCTTTTTATTTCTTGGAAGTCTCTGACTAAAGACCATACAGCCTTGATTCTAGACTCCCGCCTTTTTACGGAAAGAATGTTTGTAAACAAACATTTGAAAATTTTTCGTAATTATTCCACAAACACGTTACATTTCAGTTAATTATTCTCTTATGTAAAACTTGGACGACCTAAGTAAGCTATTAACAAAGTGCAGATATTTCTAAAACGTGTAATAAAACTGGCCAAGTGCGTTATCTATAAAAATATTTCAAGTTTCTACCTTTTATCGTTATTAGGACCGAGAAAAAAAATTGGAAAAAAATACGTTTGTTGTATAGGAGGCCCCCTTATATATCAATTTTATTTTAATTCAATTAAGTAAATATTTATTTTTAATGTGAATAATATAACTCAATATTCTGTGAATATTTCAAGCGTCTACCTGTTGCCGTTATAAAATATCAAGCAAAAACGAGCAAAAAAATCAGCGGCAACAGAAATACATCACCTGTGAAAATTTCAACTGTAACTATCACGGTTAATGAGATACAGCCTGGTGAAAGACGGACAGACAGACAGACAGTCGGACGGATGGGTGGGCGGAGTCTTAGAAATAGGGTCCCGTTTTACCCTTTGGGTACGGAACCCTAAAAAAGTACTTTTGAGGATGAGTATGGGCGGTTTGTGTACAAACATTCTTTCTGTAAGATAGCCGAAGTTATAGTCTAGCTAGAGTGTAGAAGCAAACAAACATCGCACAGTTAATTTAAAAGTTTAAGAAACGGGAATTCGATGAACAGTTGTTCTAACTAAAGCAAATTTGAAAATATATTTCTATGGAATTAAACACTTGGTTATTATTACACTTGTATGCCGACGACACGCGCCGATTTAATAAAAGCCGTATTAGAGGCTATTGAGCGGAACAAAGGCTCAAAAGTGTCCGCAAGAGATCTGGGTAATGGGCAGAGCCATCTGACGACGTTCCACGTCCAAGCCCGAGGTTATGGGAGAGGCCGAGAATTTATATGGACAGCTTTTTACACATCCATGCGGCCACTGTACAAAGCTTAGAAGACCTCAGAGTTAACCCGGCACTTTACCGAAAAAATCTCGGACATCAGCCTGTACGAGATTAGTATGGCTCTCAAACAGCCCAAGAACAGCAAGGCACCGTACTGACAGAATTACGACCAACGGGCCAAGCTTCTGAAAGCAGGCGGAAGACTGGTACCTACTCGTAGTTCTTAGAGGCAATTTCTTCGCTACGACCTGTAGTTTTCGAGATACAGGTCACCATGCCAGGAAAAGCGCTCATCCTGGCATCGCCACCTACGACCTCTTATAACTTTTGAACGATAGACCGGCAAACTCTGACATTTAGCGACATACTTCGACATATTAATATTGGTATAATCAGATCTTAGCTAAGACCTGCAGTTATTGAGATACAAGGTGGCCATTCCAAAATGAGCCTCATCCTGGCATGGATACCTAACTCTGATATTTGGCGACATTTCCGACTTACTATCTAGTTTTAGAGTTGGTGATGGTGGCCATGCCAAACGAAACCGCTTAATATTTTTGTATGTATGCTTATACATACATTACATATGTATGTAACGAAGCATTATACAATTTGTGGTGTCTTCTAACGATTGTGTCTGCATTGTGCTATGTATGACAATTTCGTAAAAATTTGGCTGAAATAATAATACGGTCTTAATAAAACACTTTTTCGTATCAATACTTTTATTTTATTTTGCAAAACACTTATATACTTTTTTACAGGTGGACTTGATTGCTACGTCTTTAAAACTTCAAGACTGCATATATTAAAATTGATAATGAACAATTACAATCAATAATAAAAGATTGTATGAATAATCATCATCTATTGCTTTTTCTTTAACCCTTTATAAGGCAGTGGCATATACAGCGTGGGAAGGAGTATACCGACAAATTGAAACCAAGGATTCCTGGTGGTATTACGAGTAAATTATGTTATATCAATGTGGGTCTAAAACTGCGTAATTAACTTACTTTATTTTTAGAACAAAAATAATAATTATCGACAGTACTTCCTTGTAAACAAAACCTAAGTTCAAAGAGTGAAATAGAAAACGTCAAACTTCACGAAAGACTCCGACAAAATACGATAAACGACGAATGAAGTCAACGTCAGTGTGAGACATTGATTATTAATTATTACTATGTACTTGTGTGAAGGTGTGTGTGATTACGTCAAATAGTTAGGGCGTGTTACCCTTGAGATTTTTTGAACTTGTGAATTACTTAAAAAATTAATATCTCGAAAATTAGGCTTTACTGGCCCATGTTTATATTACTTTTTTTTGTCCAAATAGGCATTAGAATCTTTGGTTATAATTTGTCGGTATACTCCTTCCCACGCTGTATATTGCCACCATATTTTGAACTTTATACAATTGAGATAAGGTCGAAAACCAATGAAAAATTTAAACATGCTGTGCCCGTTAAAGGGTTAATACGCCTCATTAAGTCTTGAATCTCACCAGTGATCTCGAAATTAACCCTATACTTGGCAGAGTTTTTTATTGTGGAATTATGTATATTTTTTGTATAAAATGTGTTATTTTTCACTACTCGAATTTTTTTGTAAGTTAAGTGTCTCAAATAATCCTATATGCCAAGAATAGGGTTAAAAGTGAAACACACTATGAAATATAATACTTTTTGCTATTTAATGAAATCAGGCGTTACTTTGCGCAATTCCATGGTACACAAAAATGTAATTGAAATAATATGTATTGAAATAATTTCGTTAAATCACTTGTTTATCCAGCTTGGATGCAGTACGCACACATGCACCGCCCTCCTGCCCACAAAAAATATGTATGCAGGCGAACATTCACACCAATACCGATACACGTCACGTGTTTCGCCCCACCATGGGGCATCCTCAGGAGCTGTTGACTGTTCGAGAGCTGCGTACCGACTGTTACGGCTACGCAGCTCCCGGCCCGGCCTCCATGCATGCGTACTGCCATCCAAGCTGGATAAACAAGTGATTTAGCGGACTACATATTATTTCAATTACATTTTTGAATACTTTTTGCATTATTTACAATTTGATTATTGAGATACATACTGTTTTAGAATTTTCTTGACTGACTAACTGACGTGGCTTTGAGAGAAAAAGAAGATCTCGTTAAGGATATCATCAATTGACATTGATGATAATTGACATTGAGCGTGTAATAAAAACTTTTTAGGTTACAGAAGTTCATGCTTAGGTCAAATAAAAAATAGATTAATGTTTTGAAGAACTGCTGCGTGATTTCATTTATACGTTCAATGTTCTGGAATTAATTATTGTTGTTATCAACTTCCTTTATCGCAGAAGACTATATAAACACTTGGTTCCTTACAAATAAACAAAGAATAAAGTCCGAATAGTTATTCCGTGTTTTGTCTCTTTTACTCTAATTTGAAATGACTTACATGACAGGAACAAAACACGCAATAACTATTCGGACCTTATTCTTTGTTTATTTGTAAGGGGCTTGGGCGTTACGAGGCTTTCAGAAAAATCAGTCTCCCGACTTGCTGTTATGTACCGACGGTGAAGAATTATATACACACGCGTGTATTTAACTACTATCGAAACATAACACGAACTGCTCATAGCAACATTAGACCTTGGTCTTGTAACTACTATTGAAACAACATGAGTTACTCATAGCAAGAGACCTTGGTTTGTCGACACAGCCAATCTTATCAATAATATTTGTTTAGTATTTCTGTTCCACAAAACCACCGAAACACAAACTTTCACCCGTTGCTTTAGGAGCAAGTTTTCTTCGTATACCCACCCTGTGGCTGTTCGTTATGAGGTAGCAAAATCCATGTCAGTTGTTGGCGTGCACAGAGGCGTGTCGGATTTGAGGATCTCTTTCGCCTGCTGCAGCTGCAAGTCCGTCAGTTTAGGCATCGCCTTGAAGAACATCTGCGAATAACACTTTTACTTAGAAACCATTACTTCTATCAATAACGCTATCCGATCTGAACCCCTTGGAGAGTCTAGTAGCGAACGGGGACACGAACTAGTGCGTGATGTCATTCATTCTAGAAAACCTTTAACGGTGTTTCGTTTCACACGGCTTGAAGGAGGGACCCTATAAGTTTCTCGCCCCCATAAAAGTCCAATGACGTTAAAAAAACCGGCCAAGTGCATGTTGGGCCACGCGGAGTTTAGGGTTCCGTAGCCCATCTGAATAATGCGGACTCTGAGAAGACGGTTTTTATGAACATTTATTTAACGTCAAGAGTTCCGGCGGCACATGACGTCTAAAACGGGCCCACATAGGACGATGGTAACTAAAGAAGGAGTTATAAAATCCAACTTCACAAGTGAAGTTAGAAAAAATATTATGTTACCTTTGTATATTTTTAAATGGCTCATATACTTTAATGTAAATACTACCAGTTTCACACACCTGACAACGTTATTTAAGTAGTTTCCAATGAGGAATTTGTACTGCGCCAAGTACATTTTATAAGTTGGTCGACTGTTACTCGTAAACTTGTAAAGCCTACATAGCTGTGATAGTTTTCCTTTTAACTTCGTCATAATACCGGGAATTTTTCACGTATCCAAAAACAACCACAATCTGGCTGGCAGGGGGGGGAGACACTTGTATCGTAACAAAGTTTAGCCCTTTAAAGATTAATAGTTCACAAACGGATGCCTCAATCAAAAAACTGTTTCCACAAACCCGTTAATGTGATACGACGACAACGACACCCCACACTATGGGGTAGACAAGAAAAAAAAATTACATCTCCACTTCACGTAGGAGAGGTAACCTAAAAAAAAATATTTTTCAAAATTTTACTTCACCACTTTGTCGGCGTGATTAATATGTATATCCATGCCAAATTACAGCTTTCTAGTACTAAGGGTCTATGAGCGACATGGCGAAACTATAAGGGTTCCTTGTTGACTACGGAACCCTAAAAACAAACTCGCCAAAAAAATAAACTAACAATAACTTAAGACGATCATTTTGCGGTACATTTTGAAGTAAGTTCAACACTTCTTTTAAATTATAATTTTAAAATATATTTTTTTTAACATTAAAATACATGTCCCTGATCGATGCTTTTAGCGTTATTGTTTCTTAAAGCAGCAAGTTAACTGAATAAATCAGTTCACAAATGCTCTTGAGCTCATCGCACATACCTATATGTTAGAACTTTAATGTTTCCATTATAAGAGTTTGAGTCAAACAAATAAACAAACACAATATAGCAAACTGTTACAATTCGATTAAAAATCTGATCTTATATGAGTAAACTATTTAAAGAATCATAGCGAGACCAAAACATTGAATTGTACAAAAAAAAGAGTTAATTTAGAGGGCCCAGGGGTTCTAAAAAAAAATTGGTTGTCTGTAAAGTCGGTTTACTGACGATAGTTGAACGTGACAACGTCTTAAGAAGGTGTCGGGAGGTGTTGGGGGTGTCGGGGGGTGTTGGGGGTACGTACCGCGGTGGCGATACCGGCCACGGGCTTGCACAGCAGCAGCAGCCCGTCGAACAGGTAGGCGGGAGGAGTTGGTGGTGTCGGGAGGTGTTGGGGGTGTCGGGGGGTGTTGGGGGTAAGTACCGCGGTGGCGATGCCGGACACGGGCTTGCACAGCAGCACGGCTAAATTTCTACTCAGCCGATTGTGCTTCTTTGTCGCTCGTTCCGCGCTCTCGCTTGCACTTCAAGCCTTACATGGAACGCCTCAGAGCGAGGTACAGGACGCCGAACTTTTTCGTGCGTGCAGCCGGCTCTATCGAATTATAAGACGTTGTCACGTCAATATTGTAAATGCCTAAAGGTACCTATTCTTCAGGCACCCAAGATCAATTGCAAGGCAATTCCAACTTCTCTATTTTTATATTTTTCCGCTATGATCCTTTATACTATTTACATTATGGATATTGATAATTGTGTCTAAGCGTTAGGCGTTTTCAATATATGCATTTTAAACTATAGAATCTAATATAGATGAACGTTATGCGTTCCGTATCCGTTTATTTAGTATGTATAACTTACCTTGCGCGTCATCAGAGACATTCCGTGTTTCTTCTTCATATGGTCTCTCACTAACGACATTCGGGGGTAACTGAAACATAATTGAATACGGTAAATACACTACACTAAGATAGGAGTACTTATTAACTGTAGGACGCTGAAATATGTGCGTCTTAAATTAAAAATTTGTCAAAGCATGACAGTGCATTTTGAATGTGTGTATGGCATAATATGTCGCCATAACATCAATGTTTGTAGCATTGTTGTGTTCCGGCAGCTAGAGATAAGATAGCCAGCACCTCACTAGTTGAGGGTCCCGGGTGAAGTGCGCTTCCATCATTGGCTTTATCATCACTTAACATCAGGTGAGATCAAGGCACTGTGCTTACCCGTAAATATAAAAAAAAAATTGTGTGGATGTGTACGTACATCTTTTGCCTATAATAAAAATATTACATTATTGAGATTATATTCAACGTGTGCGTTTATGTGTTTTTTCGCATAAAAGTAAATAAAAAACAGTAACTTAAAAATAAAATTTATTATCGTTAAAAATAATTGACCTTTATTTGCAATACGTCAACCACGCGTCTGTATCTAGCTCTGAGGAGCTCGATGGCGCAGTGGTTAACGCGCCCGGTCTGCGAGTGCCGAGGTTAAGCAACTTTTATAAATGTCAGTCATCGGATAGGTGACCAAAAACTTATCATCTCGAGCTCCTCCGTGCTTCGGAAGGCACGTAAAAACGTTGGTCCCGGCTGCATTAGCAGTCGTTAACAACCACCAATCTGCACTGGGCCCGCGTGGTGGTTCATGGCCCGCTCTCCCTATCCATCCATAGGGAAGGCTCGTGCTCCAGCAGTGGGGACATAAATGAGCTGATGATGAAAGGTTTGTTTTAGAATAAATATTTTGAACTTATTTTATAGTCTTAGGTATTGCTCTTACTTTTTCTCCGTTGACAGTAAATATTAAGTTAAAATATTTTGCAACCTTATAATATTTATGTTTAAGAATTAAGGTTCACAGTGTAAGCTACAGGTTGTTGATGCTATACAATTTTTTTCACATTTTGTTATTAGAAATTTAAATGGTATGAACAAACGATGCAAGTTTTGGGATAAATTTTATTTCCGGATCCTTTATCTACTAGTACATTACTGATGGAAGCGCATGTGACATATGAGGCAGACGCAGGCGGCCTGCAGTGATGGTGCATGTGATGGTAGATAGTATAAGTATTGTGTATGCATGAGCATATGCTATGGGTATATTGCAAGTGCTGTGTGTGTGCGTGTGTGTCTGCGTGCGTGTGTGCGTGTGTATACCTCATGGGGCATATGGTGCAGGCGGGTGGCAGCTTCCTGTGCTAAGGCGCTCGTGGTGGTTGAGCGTATATGTATTGTGTGTGCATGAACATGTGCTGTGTGTGTGTTCGTTTGTGCGTGTGTGTTCACATGTGTATACCTCTTGGGGCATTATGGGACAGGCGCAGGCGGGCGGCAGCTTCCTGTGCACAAGGCGCTCGTGGTTGTTGAGCGTATATGTATTGTGAGGGCATGAGCATGTTCTGTGTGTGTGTTTGTTTGTGCGTGCGTGCGTGTGTATTGTATATCTCATGGGGCATATGGGGCAGGCGCAGGCGGGCGGCAGCTTCCTGTGCACAAGGCGCTCGTGGTGGTTGAGCGTATATGTATTGTGTGGGCACGAGCAGGTTCTGTGTGTGTGTTCGTTTGTGCGTGCGTGTGTGTTGTATACCTCATGGGGCATATGGGGCAGGCGCAGGCGGGCGGCAGCTTCCTGTGCACGCGGCGCACGTGGTGGTTCAGCGCGAACTTGGCAGCGAAGCGACGCTCGCATTCCTTGCAGCCGAACTTGCGTAACGCTGTAGTGTAGACAAACGATTAGAAACGTCGTCAGTATCAACGTCTCACTGCCGGTCTCAGGCCTACTTTCGTTTTTTCCTTTATTTGATTCGCTTCGTTCGCTTCGTGCGATTAGCACATTTAGCCAGTGTCAAAGTAATTTTTCTTACAAGTAATAGGTACATAAATAAACAATATTTCCTTCCAGTGCAGTATGATGATGATGAATGATAAAAGAAATGAGAAGTGAGAAATGATATACCCCCCAACCCCTCGAGTATCTCAGTAAAGATGTGGGGCTTTACTATGTCCTCACGCGGATTTCTTGAGAGAATTTGAAAAGTGACGTTGCGCTGTTTTGTTTCATATGCCAAAACTCATGCACACCCACGAACACTTAACGGTTAATAATCCACCATTATTTCACATTAATATACGAAATAACACAAATTTTAGAAAATAAAACAAAACCGCAGACATCACTCTTCACTTTCCCGCCATGAAGTTCTCAGGCCTACTTAGTTTACAGCCTTTTAGGAAAACTTAATTAAAATGATGATTATGAGTATTTTATCGCAAATTTTGTTGCAAATAAATTGCAATTTGGAAGTGTTGGAATTTTTATTCGACTTGTGAGATCCGAACCCGCACTCTCTGGTATTCCGGGTCAGGTACACTATAGATTATGCTATCGTGGCTGTCCAATCTATAGGGGAGGCTTGTGCCTCAGAAAAGGGGGCATAAATGAGGTGGTGGTGATGATGTTGATGACGACAATGATGAAAGAGTCAAAGACCATGAAGTACTCACGTGCATGCGTGTTGAGGTGCACTACGAGCGCGGCCTTATCCTTGAAGGGTCGGCCGCAGTGGTCGCACATGTAGTGTTCGTCAGAGTGAAGCCGCATGTGCCGCTGCCAACCGAATAGTTACCAAGTTATCGTTTATTTGTTATTTAGTGGTCGAGTGTGAGTTGTACATAAAAATAAACCAAATTGATAAAAAAATACAGTTCAACTCTGTTTAATCTAGGATTCATTGGAGCAGCACAAGCCAGTCAAAATGAATGAAATGTTTTCTCACACAATTACAATTTGTACATTATCTTTACCTATACCAGCGTTTCCTAACCTTTTACAGTCACGGACTCCTAGGAAATCAAACACAATTTTCAAGGACCCCCTTAATAAAAAAACAGTAAAAGAAATTTGGATCATTATTTAGTACTACAAATACAAAAAATATATATTTTCACTTGGAACTTCGCGGAGCACAGGTTAAGAAACACTGACATAGATGTTCAGAATGGTCATAATCTTGCTGTATTAACTCAACCCTATGGTCTTATAAATGGCCATCACATTCAATTGACATGAAGCCAATGGATGTTTTTATATGGGGGTTATCTTAAGGGTCGATTTGATGAATGTCGATACAACTGTGTAAAGACACAGCCCCTTTGACCACATATTTTTGTCTAAGGCGATTAAAGCTGTTCTGAAACATGCCCTTAAGTACCTGCATAGAACAAGATGAAAGCCTACAAATAACAAAGACGTACAAATTGTATAAGACACTTAATTAAAATTTAACTAATTTACGTTGCTAAATAGGGAAGGCTCGTGCCCTAGCAGTATGGGGGCATAAAATGAGCTGATGATGATGACGTTGCTTCAATTTTTTTTTCCGATATAATGAAATGATCTTTATTAAAACTGAGTTGATCCACATTAAAAAAATATTTAACTCATAATATATGTATAACTCACACTTTCTTAACCAAAAAAATTACTATAGATTGATAAAACATTTATTTCAAAAACAGACACACAAACATAAAACAATAATACAATAAGTAGATAAAAGCAAAAAATATGTTTTTCAAAATAAGCCTACTTTATATGGCATGTGTGTGTGCTGCAGCAGTGCAGAAAGGTCGTAGCTCAGCGATACATTTGCCCGGGAGCAAAACGCTGATTTTCAGCAACAACCACTAGGATACTTTGACTATGCCATAACTGTTTTCACATAAAAATACTTAATGGTTTCTAAGACTTTCACCGTATCTCCTATAGTTTCAGATTTCCCCATTCTGTCCCATGGAAAAAAAACACCTGTATAGGTGAATAATATCCTGAGGCAGCAATTTTATTTAATTATGGCAATTTATATAAAATATTTGTTTTTACATCTCTAAAAGGGTGCCTAGTGCGAGTTTCATTCTCCATTCGATAACGTTAACGAAAAATTTTAATTGCATAACTTTTACTGACCTCGTATTCAACCAGGAATTATTGCTTCAATGTCATTAAAAATTTAGCACCAGGCACCCTGAATAATGTTTATAAAACTCACCCGCAGCCTGGCGGCCGAAGTGTAGGCGTGCGGACACGCCGTGCAGCGGTAAGGCCGGATGCCCTTGTGAGTGTTCAAGTGCGCCTCTAAGTTAACCTTAGTGGTAAACACCGCAGGGCAATCCGTGCATTCAAACCTAATAAATAAAAAAAACGATGACCTTTCCTTTTAGTAAGACTTTTCTGCTGGCAACTTTTAGCCTTTACTTAAAACCTTAAGTAAACGAGGATTGTTCTGTTACTACACATTCGAACCCCAATGCGTAGTAACAGAACAATCCTCGGAGGTTGTGTAGAGGGCATAGCAACTATACTCTAGCCAAACTCGATAAAGAATAAATGTACACAAACCAAATTAGGGTCATCATAAATCTGGGCAAAAATGTTTTTGTGTTTTTCGTATTATTACTTGATTACTGCATTTTACATAAAAGATATTGTAAGAATTATTATTCTCACTACACATCCTCAGACCAAATAAAAAGTTTTTATTTGGTCTGAGTACACATCTCACTTAAATCAGTCGCTCAACGTCGGTAAAAACGTTATAATACAAAGAACGTAAAAAAAAACTTAACTATTTTCACTTGTTAACCCAATTAAACAAATGTCATTACTAAAATTGTGGTATTCTAAACAATTCCGTTATTATAAACTAGCATTCCAAATGAAGATAACACTAGTATCCATATGGGGTCGATTATCTTAAATACCTCTGAAATCTGCAGCGTAAACAGTGCATTTGCAATGCAAAACAAACATTCTTGAACAAACTGAATTAACGTTAAAGAAAATTGGATTGTAACAGAAGTTGATTAATTTATGTAATAAATAAATAATTGAATATTCAAGTGCAGTTTTTAAATTTTTTCAAGGTAGCTAATTTATTCATTCACATAGGTTAAAACTAAGGTATGATTGTACTATGGTTTTTGGTTTTTAAATTTTTCATACAATATATAATATAAATAAATCTTTTACGTAAAATCTTTCTTGTTGACCAACTGGAAAAGGTTGTCAATACATGCCTGTCACTGGTATAGTATAGATTTCGAGGCGTTCCGAGTTGGTTGACGAGAGCAGAATACCAGAGAGGACACCTCTGAAGACCAAGGTTTGTGTTGACAGTGTATGACAACTGGGGAGGGAAAAACACCCAGGCACAAGTATGTGTGTAGGAACTCCTTTAAGCCTAAGGATGGTCTTCACCATCAGCGTACAAAGGTATCACCACAGATTAGGTAATAGTTACTTGTATCACTGCTGTTAATGTATTCAGTTTAGTTGGTGGTGGGGCTTGTTATATGCCTGCCTGTGAACCACCACCAAGCATCAGGGGAGAATAAGGTAAAGCACTTCCCTGTCGCAGATTAAAAAACAGAAAACCCTATAAAATTTTATAAACATGTGGCTGCATACTTCCTGCCGATCGGTTGGCGCAGCAAAATGTCCTTGGCCTTAGGCATGAAAGGTCGGCCGCGGCCCTTGCAGCCGAGGCAGAGTGCTCGCGCTCGCAGCATCGTGCCCGCGTCGGGCGCCACGCATCGCTTCTCGTGCTTGTACAGATTGGTGGTGCTGGAATATACAATGCATTTAAGGCACTGACAGCTGTGATTGTGACAGAATGCGCTTCACTTGTGTATGCATGATTTATACACAAAGTATACAAAATACAACACCAAGAAAAATATATGTTGTAGAAAAATGTATATTAGAATAGAAAAATATTTATTGCAGGTACTGTTATACACAGCAGGGTTGGCCACACAATATGTAGAAAAAATTTAAATTTTTGTATTTTGTTTTGCATTGTTAGCATGTAAATGTTCAACATTGCAAGTGTTTAAATCTACCAGTACGATAAAAGGATAGCGATGACATATGTAGCCATTGAACCTAGTTAGTGTGATAAAATAGCAGTAATAAACTTAATCTTAAATAAACTAACCTTCTAAAATCTACACCGCAAGCAAAACAGACAAGGTATCTGGGGCCATGCTTTTCTTGATAGTGACGAGCCGCTGCCGGTTCTGTCACTGACATTGATCCACACAACCTGCACCTGTTGATACAAACACAATACTCAAATTTTAACTATGTTTGTAAGAAAAAAGCATTTTAATAATAGATTAGCAAAACACATTGAAACAATTAAATATATTATTAAACATAGGTCAATAATTTGAAGTTAACTTTGCAAGTTTACTTGGGCACTAAATGATATTAATATTCGCTGTGAGTGTGTGCAAGTTAATATAGATTCACAAAATAAGTAAATTACATAGTTTTCATAAACAATTTGCACACTTACTCAAACAGAATATCATTCAGGATGAAATAATCCGGTGGTGGTGGTGGTCGCTGCACACTCCTCATGATTTCTGCCAGGCTTTTGACCAGTGCATCACGGTTATTCTGCAGTTCTGGATATTGTTGTTTTAACTCTTCTACAAACGACTTCCGTTGTGCTGCAGCAACAAGTGTCGTTCTGTGTTTGTTATTCTCAACTTCACATTCAGATCCCGATGCAGAGGAATCTTCTTCTTCTTCATTAGGATCATATTCGCCATCACCATTTGCATCATCACTGAGATATTCGTTTTTTATATTCCTAAACGCTTCTTTAAATGTCTCATCATCGTTATGTTCATCGTCATCATCACCATTATCATAATATTCTTCTTTAACGTAATCTCTATCTGGATGGTCATAATCTTCTTGACTCGTGTGGTCCAAAGATTGTCCGTGTCTCATAGCTGTTTCTATGATCTTCACCACATCGTCCTCGTCCATAAGCTCCTCTTTAATAGGAAGAGGGAATGATAGCATCTCATCTTCGGATTCGCAGTTTCCTTCATCATTTGCGATGATAACAAGAAGCATTTCGTCGTCATCGTCCATGTTTTAGACTACCTGTTGAAGATCTACTCTTCCCTCTGATTCTATAACGTTAGCATAAAAATAAATAAAGTTACACTGTAGAAAATATTAATACAATGTAAATATTTGATTTCTTTAAAAATAAGAGCGCCAATCATAAAATACCATTCGTTTGTAAGAAACAAACAACGCAAAGGCAAACAATTTTGACCGCCATCGTTGTCACAAAAGACACGCTTCCTTTAATCGTAAGGAGACGTATTGCGTCATACTTATTGCAAAGCCCTTTTGATTTGGATTTGTGTAAAATAGTATTGATTATTTTGAATGTTGCTTTATAACTTACCTCTATCAGTTTTATCTCTATTTTATTGTAATTTTTCTTTCAGAATTCTGATTCTGAATTGTTCGATTTCCTTTGCTTTTTATTTTCTTATTATTTCTCATCGGAAGTCTCGGACTAAAAACCATACAGCCTTGTTGTACATACGTCGTACATAACAGTAGTCTTAGATTGAGATATAATCATGTATTATCTTGGTTAACATGGTTAAATGCTCTAAGTGTATTATATTACAAGATTACAAGTCTATAAATAAACATAAAATATATATAATTATATTCGTGAAATGTCTTATTTTATTATTTATTTATTTATTTTCGGCCTATGTCGTCCCACTGCAGGGCAAAGGCCTCCCTCCATTCTTCCAATATTCACGGCCTGTAGCTTTCTGGGACCAATCCTTCAAAAATGAGTCCAACTCGTCCCACCATATCCGTCTAGGTCAGCTTAAGAATTTTAGAGTATCTAGGAAAAAGACAATTTCTAAAAAACCTAACCCAAAAGCATGTAGGTGTATGAGCCACTGCCCACTGTTATTCAATCCTTCAGAATCCTTCTGCTTCTGCTTGAAACGAGTTTGTACGTTTGATTGTTCGTTTCAAACTATATTCAAATTGTCATGCTGTGTACACTCATTTTTAGGATTGCAACGATATATCGGGAAACCGATAATATCGACACCAAAATATCGATATTTGTATCGTTAAATTAAAATTATTAATATCGATAATATCGATATCTGAAAACCCAACAAATATCGTCATTTGGGTATAATAAAACCAGTGAAACTTTTATTTAGGCATATTTTATTTCTAATTATTTTACCTGCTATTACTACATAAAATTAAATGTAATAAATTACAAATAACTATTGCAAACTGCAAGAGCCCAAAGCCGTAAAAAGTTATGAAAAAGTTTGTAGGCATAAACCGTCACATGGCTGTATTGCTTTAGTACCTTTGTCTTTCTAATAGGATGAATTTTTAAAAAAAGCAGGCGCTACTATGACGCAAAACAGGGATTGCCTTAGGGATGTGAGTAATGGCATCAAAAATCGATTTTTACATAATCAATTATTTATCTCTCGTTAATAATCGATTTTTATAAAAATCGATTTTCTTCAATATTAATCGATTAAAAATCGATTTTTTTGGAATAAAATAAAAGATTAAAAATAAATGATTTCAGCCTTATTTATTAAATTTTTAAATGGTCACATTATTACCACCAGTTGCTAGGTAAAGAATTTAAAAACAAAAGTTTTGGCAATCTTTTACCCAAAATGCGACTTCTGGTTTTTCTCACCACATTTCCCGCTTTGGAGAAAAGCCTTTCTGCGGGAGCAGAAGATGCAGGAATCAAAAGGTGCTTGCAGGCCAACTCTGCAAGTTTTGGATAGGCTCCAGAATAACATTTCCAAACTTGTAATGGATCTTTTTGCAATTCTGCTAATGGCGCTGCAATGTATAAATCTAACTCAGATGTCCCAGACTCTTCACATCTACTCACAGTAGCTTTAAGCTTTTGATGAGCTTGCCATATATCACCATCATCGAAAGCGACAGACGACGACGTCGATGGTTCATTACATTCCGATTGACCAGGGGTTTCTTGATTTAAATATCTTTTGATATAGGTGATTGTTTTTGCCAATGCTACTCCATCGTCCAAATGAATCTTTTTGAACCTGGGATCTAGGAATGTAGCCACTGAAAACAAGTGGACTTTTTGTATGTTGTCAAATCTTTTTTTTATTTCATTCAATAGTGAATTTTTCAAATTAACTGCCAAATCATGTACTGGATCTATTGAATCTAAATACACTTTTAGGCATTTTATCATGGGTATGACCTTACTTACGCTGACGTATTTCTCACCGCTCATTTCATCGCTAACTTTTTCAAAGGGTTTAATTATTTTTATCAACTCTTTTAGAACTATTATTTCGCTGGCTTGCAGCATAGGTGGCGCATTTGGGTGGTTAACTAAAATGGATCCGATAGTTGCACTCATCATCACAAATCTTTCAATCATGTGAAGCTGAGAATTCCAGCGAGTGGAAATATCACCTATTCATTTCTTTATTTTTCCTTCTGCTACATTTTGATCTCTTTGGGCTTTTCTCAACTCGTCAGCGCCTACACCACTTTGATGAAACCAAGTGACAATCCTACGAACTTTTTCCAGAAAGCATTTTAATTCTGTTGCAGAAACTGAATTTTCCACAACCAGATTCAACGTATGGGCGATGCATCGAATGTGTTTAGCTCGTCCATATGTGATTTCTATAGTTTTCACAATATTAGCTCCATTGTCTGTAGTGACACTAACTATTTTATCTTCAGTTATATCCCATTCACTGCAAATTTTCTTCAAAATGCTTGATAGATAGTCCGCTGTGTGGTTTTCAGTTAGTGGTTCGCATGCGATGTTGAATGCAACTACTTCAAAGTTTTCAACGAAGTGAATTGTGACACCTAAAAAGCTCCTCATCTGCAAGTCCTTCCATTCGTCCACAGTGAAACATAAGTGATTAACCGAATTTAATTTCTTTACAACAAGGGCTTTTTTCTCTTCATATTTGCTATCTATGATATCTGTCACTGTTTTACGACATGGGACTTTATACAAGGGTGCAAGTAACTTCATCAGTTTTTTGAAACCTTCGCCTTCAACAATACTATATGGGAGACTATCACGACATATCATTTCTACAATAGTTTGTGTGATTTGCTTAGTTTTATTCCCGTCTGGGGCGTGTTCCAAAATTCTTGAAAAAGAGGCTTCTATACCCGTTTTGCAACGTTTCGGTGTGGAAGTCACGGGCTGACTTTCTGTTCCTGGCCTTTGTGGAGTTATAATATCCATCAAGGAATCTTCTGTGTCTTCCGTCAGTAAAACATTTTGGTCCTACAAAAAGGGAAAACAAATAATATAAAAGATACCGGTAACATAAGGCTTTCTTCGAAACGAAGTTGAATAGTTTGTTTATTGAATGAATCTATCATTCAATAAACATTGAGTTAGGCGTGTTTATATTTGGTAATTAGGACTAACTTTAAAATTTTCACTAATAAGTATCGATTCAAAAGTTATCGATTCATGACATAATGCCCCATCACTAAATGCAGACCTGCTACATTTTTGAAAGATCTTTCTTATCCAATGACATCCCACTACATGAGGTAGACGAGAAAATAAACCATCCATCCCCACATTACGTGTAGGGGAGGTACCCCAAAAAATATTTTAAGATAAAAGGGCTCTTGTATAAAAAAAAACTATAAGGGTTCCTTGTTGACTTTAAATAAAATGAAGTACCTACAAGTTTGTGCTTAATGTGCAATGTTAATTGTTGTAGTTTTGATACTTTTGATTGTAATTACGATAAACTAAAAATATTGTAATTAAGTAAGTAATTTTTGTTCATAAGTAAAGTAATTATAACTTGATACATCACTGAGAATGAGAATAAATCATTGTCGGCAAAAAAAGAATGGCCCAAATCCAAATATCATCATCGTTATCACGAAATAGTTTCATTATTTATTGAAAAGTAGGTAAATATAAATAAGCATTTTGATATCTTTGCTTTGTTACCTGATTAGCTATAATTATAGCAGAATGCTTTCGTTCCATATGCTGCTTTAAATTAGTAGTGTTACTGCACGTTTTTAACACTTTTGGGCAGTATTTACACTTGGCATTGCCACCACCTTGCATCTCGAAATACTGCCGCCAACAACTTTTTGGTTTCTTACTCGACATACTAATAACAAAATCCGAATTACGAAATTCACAAGTTAATATAAAGATCACTGATCACGACATTGACATCTAATAACTAACAAGAAAAACGTGAGTGAGGAGTAGGCAGGGAATTCCCGTAGCAGTGTTGCCTGTTGCCAAATAACCACAACACAACCAACAACGCATGCACGTCACGTAGACAGCAGTTGTCAAAATTGTTTTTCTTAAAATGTTAGGCAAAGATATAGGGTCATACAGCCAAGTAATGTCAAAACATTTAGGGCGCACAGTGCTGCCACTTTACGGGCACTAGGAATACATAATACTTCTATTCCATGCCGGAGCATGGATAATTACCGACACTGCTCACACTACCTTACCTACTGTTGGCGAGTAACTATATTGTACAACACGATAATTGATGACAAAGTAATGTACGACACCGTATTTTACGGCTCGTATTTCGTGACATGAGCTTGCCTACAAGGACATGAAATCCGTGTCGTAAAATACGGGCCGTACGTTACTCTTACTTCTTTGTTTTGTTCGAAAAAAATCGATGACGTTAAATAAAAGGAAAATCGATTTTTAATCGATTATTTATAAATAATAATCGGCCAAAAATAATCGATTATTTTTCAAAAATAATCGATTAAAATAAAAATCGATTATTTTTTCACATCCCTAGATTGCCTACATTGGCAATTGGGCACTGAGCACTTCTTCTTATTCTTCATGTAATAATGTAGTGATTACTTAATCACTACGTTATTACATGGGAAGAGGCTGTCAAAGTTACTATTCTTAGGTTCTGTTGACAAAACATATTGGGAAATTTGAGTCACATCATATTTTCTAACATGTTTTACTAAAACATGAAAACATGACAAATACTTATGCGATTATCATCTCCGCTGTGTGCAAACTTTATTCATCTATCTTTTTAACAAAATAAATAACTTTGATTGTAAATTGTTTTTGATTTCCCTAATTTTAACAGAGCTATAAAAATAGTGAAAATATCAATAATATCGATAATTATCGCGTTGGCACGGCCGATATATCGGATATCGAAATTTGCCAGTCTTCGATATGAACATCGATTATTTATATCGATATTTCAGACTTTGCATCCCTACTCCTTTTGGATTACCGTTTAGCTAATAAGGTTAACCAAATATGTCACTGTACTTATACATTGATTGTAATCTGTTTGTGCGTCTATAGAAATAAATAAATAGGGGTTAAATGGAGTTTGGCTTACTAAAGTAGTCTCTGAAAAAGAGCAGCTAAAAAATCCCAGGCAACTCTTAAATTACTATGAGAAACAAGAGAGAAATAAACGAAATAAACATAAGTATTTTATTTTGTTTTATAATTTGTAAAAGAAAAAATCCATATTACGGTGGTGCTATCCGTTTGAGTGTCCTCCATCAAAAGATACCTACTTGTCTTGTCACCTTGTTTGTTTTATTGCCAATATTGCCATTACATATTAATTTAAACCTTAGATATGGTCTAAGATTCAAACAGATAAATAAATACCCGGACTCGGCCATTCCTTCTCTCAGGTCATGATCCGATGGAACGGATTTGACGACATGTCCAGAGAGAAGGTGCATGCTAATCAGGCTGTACGTGTTTTACGTTGGTTTAATGCTCTAAGGTTTTACGAGATATGGGCCACAGATATTAAAGCTCCACATCTTTACTGAGATACTCGAGGGGTTGGGGGTATATCATTTCTCACTTCTCATTTCTATTATCATTCATCATCATCTTAAAGGAAGGTAATATTGTTTCTTTAAAGTATTACTTGTAAGAAAAATTACTTTGACACTGGCTAAATGTGCTATACGCACGAAGCCATCAACTAAATGAAAAAAAATTGTTAGACAGACTTCTTGGCGGGAAAGTGAAGAGTAACGTCTGCGGTTTTGTGTGCGTGCGCGTACTGCGTTTTATACACGTTTTTTGAATTTACGTTCAGTGATTCCTTTTTAATATAATTGTGCATAAACATTGTTCAGTATACGATTGTAAGTCGATGTTAAAACATAATAAGAATTTAAAATTTCATAGATTTCCCCGTGACGCAAGGTAAGTTTTTCTTATAATTTCGTAATAACTTGTACTTTGCTTTGTTGGAATGTATGTTGCTACATGGATAGTAAAATGTATATTGTTGGTGAAGTGCAGGGTACTCCAACTACAAGATTAATGACCGAATTCTTGTGCTCCTACAACAGAATGACTAAATAGATTTTTTATTTATTTTACCAACTTCTCATTAAATAATAATGAACGTTTTTACAACACATAACTATTAACTAATACGTGCTAATACAGACAAGGTTCTATATGCATCATTTCTATAAGGTTTATATTTAAGATTTCTGAGCTTGTTTTTTTTTTCATTTTTTAAGCAGTCCGAATGCGAATTCATTATATTGTTAAAAATTGAAATCTAAAAATACCTTCACGTAAATATTTAGCAGTGCAACATTATTTATATTACAAATATGTATAATACTCGTAGTTTATTCTTGTTAATAAATGATTATTTTATCCCTTGCATATCGGCGAACGATCGCGTGGATACCTACGCGGGTGGCGCGGCATCGCCCCACATCAAAGGCGATACCTTACTGTATGAAATAGTAAAACGGTGACGCAAACTCAATCTCAATACAAATCCAATGCGATTAATATGTATCGAAATTGGGATAAGTTTCGCAATTTCGGAACGCCCCATCTCGATAATAATTTGTTCACTCAATTTCCACACAATTTAATTCCAATGTAGCGCTATTATCTCTTTTAAGAGTGCCATTTGAATTTTTTAGATTTGTGATTGAAAATTGATTAGTGCAATTGTGTTTCAAGAGTAACCCTACAGTTATAATAATAATAATAATAATTCATTTATTTATTTAGACAACAAAGATCCATTTTTGTTAGTAACAATTTGACTTATAAATATCTTATGTACCTACTAACCAAATTGCGTAATAACGATTTTCATTCTAACACAGTCGACTGTCGATTGTTTTTTTAACAATTACGAAATTACTAATAATCGGCTAGTAATGATTTTCATTCGAATGCTTTCGCTTGTCGATTGTTCTAGTAACAATCGCGTAGTTACTAACAATCGTTTAGCGATTGAAAAGTAACGATTTTTTTTCGAACACAATCGACCTTAGTGCATAATGCTCTAAGCAATCGACTGTCTATATTTTTATAACAATCGACTAGTTATGATTTTCATTCGAAAAAGTTCGATTGTTTTAACAATTGAATAATACGATTTTATTTAGTAACAATCGCCCATCGCTACTCTCTACTACCAACCTATTACTCTCCTCTATGACTCTATTATCTACTCTAAAAAAATTAAAAAATAACTAATAAAGTTCTGCAATGCAAGCAAGCACAAGCTCCTAATAATAAATTTAATTGTCCGAGTTAAAAATATAGCATGAACGACTACAGTGAATTAAATACTATTTCGTCGAAAATGTCTTACAACACAAAACTTAGTGCTCTTGAATGTTCATTACAACAAAGTATCGCTAACTTTAAGGGTAGGAATCAAATAAGTTCTTTTAATATTATCTTGGCAATATATTTGTTCCTCTAAAACATTTAAATATTTTTATTAAATTGTAACTCAAATCTTAAATAAAGGTCATGTAAATTTCGTTTTGAACCAATTATTTTTCTATAAGTAAATGCAATTTTTTTCAGATATAGTAAAGAATTTTGAAGAGTTGTGTGTTGAATCTGAAGAATATAAAAGAAAATTTGTTATTCAAAAAGAAAAGTGTGAAAGGTAAGATATTAATACCCAAATATAAGCTTTCTAGACTATCTGGCTAAACAATTAAATTTCTTCTAAGCCAGTGTCTAACTGTAATTATTTAATGGTCTGCAGTTGACCTTCAATATTATTTTTTGCATACATATCTATAAAAATTAATCAAATAATTAAATCAGCATCATTAGATTCTAAGAAGTACAACATCTCAGTCATAGGACCTACACTTTCGACGTCGCTGGACAAATGCACCTAGGAAATCCACATATTTAATTAAATGTTACATATTTTTAGAAATATAAGACTTACTCTGTATTTAGTATGCTTACAAGCCTGCAAAATAATCATGATAAATGTTTTTTTGTTTTTCTGCTATTAAAAAAATTTCTGCGTTGAATATGAATAAATGAATATATATTTATTTGCTGAAAACATGGTACATTTTTGATTCTTAATATAATATTTATCGCACTTGCATGTTTTACCGAATTATCAATAAGCAAATTTACAATCACCATGCCTTAAACTAATGGTCATACATAACATTAGAAATATATATAGAATTTATAAAATACATCTCAATTATAAAATAACTTAATACAATTTATGTCAATAATTAATTTAAAATACCATTAACAATATGAATCTGACTTTATAATTCAAATAAACAATTATACATTTAAATCAGCATCAATTCATGCAAGTAAAATTACCGAATGGTCAAAATTTTTTTGCAATTTTTCTAATGTGTCTATCACGGCAGAATCTTATGAATTTATCAGTGTCGTAAAAGCAGTTTTCAACTAGGATTCTAAAAATGGATCATTTTTACCCGAATGCGTCAGAAGGAGGGTTATGTTTTCAAGTGTATGTATGTATGTATTTATGTATGTATGTATGTATGTATGTATGTATGTATGTATGTATGTATGTATGTATGTATGTATGTATGTATGTATGTCTGTATGTCTGTTTCTTTTGCACGCCCTACAGCTCAAACGGCATAGTGGATTTTAACATATGTGTCGTTAGATTTGTTTTGACTGTGAGAGTGACATAGGCTATAAAAAAATATAAAAAAAACAAAAAAAAAGCAAAAAAAACGTAAAAGAAAAATAACTGCAAAGAAAAAAACTGAAAAGAAAAAAACAAGCTCTACAATACCAGAGTATTTAAATGAGTATTTATAAATACATTGAATATTGATAGTTGTTGCAGGCTGGGCCAATCGCCAACCAAAGAGAGTGCGGATTTAATTGAGCTAGCCACGGCCACTTGGTTGATGATGGTCCCTGTCTGCGACAACTAACAATATTCAATGTATTTATAAATACTCATTTAAATACTCTAGTATCGTAGAGTTGTAACTATTCCTAGTGAAGCAGGTTGTAGCGGAAGGTGGTATTGTGGTAATTTAGATGGATATCATGTTCGGAAATTGCATTTTTCTCTTTTTTTTTGTAAAAAGGTCTGTATTTTTCTATGCGAATACTAATACTTCGATGATAATGCAAGAACGTTTTAAAGTGGTCTACATCTATGCCCTATACCGACCTCTAGTGGTAAAAAGCAAAAGCACAACTTTTAGACTTTGTAGATGATTTAGTGATGTTCAAGTGATGTCGTTTTATTTATCGATTAATGTTATAGATAATATTTTTATATCGTAAGTTTAAGTCTATTATAAGTAGTAATATCTGATACAATGATCATTGCGATGGAGGACCGTTATGCACTGTAACAGTAAAACTAAGTGATACCTCAGCGGTCCCCCGACGCGTTCAGATTGATACAGAATATTACTACTTATATAAAACTTAAAGAGCCAATACGGATTTAATTATGTTTTTTTAATACTAACGTTTTATCAATTTTCTTAGCATCTATTAATGTTAAAATTCTAAAAATTAAAGGTCAGCATGTTTGTTTCACTAGCTAAATATAGCAGACCATAAGTAGAAAAACAAGTACCTTCAAAGGTATAATACTACACAAGCTATTTGTTAATAGATGCATTCTGTGGAGCATTTGTTTTGTGGCATAGTGCCCTGTCAAGGCACCGATGGTTAATCGGGCCTGCCTTCTACTGCCTCCGCATATGAACTTACTCCATCCTAAGGCGTTTTCACCTAGAAAGGATTTGGAGTGTTTCATACCCAGCTGCTCCTTTTATTCGATGCCGTGCCTGTTTTTGATGTAGTCTTTTAAGGCCTTGTTGATGGTACTTGGTGCAAGTGCCACGAACGGCTCAGGACCAATAAGCTGGGTCTCTGAGCCCTCCCTGGCAAGTGCATCCGCCATCTCGTTGCCGTGGATTCCCATACGGGACCCAGATCAATGGCACCTTGTTATGTCCACCTAGCTTGTTTAGAGCTTTAGTGGTTTCTAAAACAAGGCCAGAGTCGATTCGGGGCGAAATGAGTGACTTGAGCGCTGCTTGGCTGTCACTCTGGATGAATATATTGCGCTTCTTCATAGCTAGCTCTATATTCTGCTTTGCGCATAGGAGAATTGCGAAAGTTTCGGCTTGGTAAACAGTGGCAAATTTTCCCATGCTTTGACTATGCTTGAAGTCGTTGTTATAGACGCCTGCCCCTGTGCCCGACTTCATTTTTGATCCGTCGGTGTAATAATTGTTATTACTAAAGCCTAAATAATATATCTTCATTAAATGTATATAAAAATATTTACAAATGGTATTGAGTTTTGTAAGTAATACACATAATAATATCTGAGAAAAAATTGATAATTTCATAGACCCAATATTTTTTATACCGATTTTGGTTAACCTTTATCAAAATTATCGATACGTCGAAATCATAACGGAACATTCCTACTGCAGAGCGACACCTACCGTGTGGTAGCTGAAACTTATTCTAATTGATTTTAATACGCTGTTTTGCTTTCAACGTTAGATGGCGTTACTAGCGCCCCAGCTCAAAGTTTTTGTATGAAATAGTCTCTAATAGCCGCTCTATTACCTACTATATTAAATCTCTTATGGTATTGCATAATTTTCGTTAACATGATCGAATAGTGAATGCTACTAGGCACACAGCTCTTTAGTCTTACTGTTATTGTTTTGCAAAATACACGCCCCGCCACGTTTTTGTTTTGACCTACAAAAGGAAGTTCCCAACTTATAACCTTTGACTCACTATGTTGTTGAATAAGTATTTCAGTCAGACAAATCAAATCAATTGGCATTTTTTTTATTTTCTGACATTTCTATAAGTGTTACTTCCAATAATTCCCTCTTACTAAAGAAACCAGCTATATTTTAATGCATGATACATACGGCGTTGCTATTTATAAAAAAGGAAGTGTGTTGCATAGTCACAATTTTCATATATTGGACAATTCACCCGCTGCACTGCCAGGTGCCTCTGGGTGCATTACTATAAAAGTAAACTGTATCCAAAAGCGAGCCCCAACAATTGCAATTGGGTCAAGAGCTTGAATTTCCAAAGCCACATTTGTTTAAGCTAGAAACTCCTTCTATATTTAGTTTTTTATAAATTTTACAACTTTTTCATTCTATGATAATTTTATTTACAGTAAAAGCTGTTGTGGGTCTGAAGCCTTAAAAAAGACTATTGAAACAAAAGACAACATCATTCAACAAGTTGGTAAGCCAATGTTGTGTAATCAATCATTCTTACGAGTTGAGTAGTAAAAATAAAAAACTTCCATTAGAATTTGACTTGACTGACTATTGTTTGTAATTTTAATTTTCTCATCAACTTACTACAAGTAGGAGCAATAAAATAAAATGAATAATTATATAACATTTTTCAGCATCAGCTCTTTCGAAACTGTATGAAACCAAAAACTTCAATATTATCAATGAAGCCTTTAAAGTGATTTGTCAAGAAAAAACATCCCATGTAAAGATGGAACTATCTAATAAATGTCAAATAGATAAACCTACTGTAAAACAGGAGATGAACACTCCTAAGGAGAAGTTATCAGATTCTTTCCAAGATATCTCATTTAAAGAAGAGTCATTATCCGAGATTGAAGGCACTCCTGGTCGCACTAGTCCAATAATACAGTCAAAAAAGCAACGCAATGGCATTACAAACAAATCATCAGATTTTAGAGATAAGAAAAAGTGTCCAGAAAACTGGTAAGTCGATTTTTTCATTTCCTTTTGGCCTCTAGTTGTGTTATTGCTGTATACATATTTGGATAGGCATGCTAGATTGAACAATCTTCTTTCAAGAACAATATTGTTTAATAAAATATGTAATATAATGAAAAGTCTTTCACCCATACACACTAGGCACAGTGTATAGGATGCAAGACATTGTAAGAAGTCACAAAAATTACTTAATTGAACTTTCTGAGCTATTGGTTTTTTATTTTAATTTATGTATAATTATGAAACAGGCCTACACCAGATAATAAAGTAGTGAAACTCATATTCCCAACACCGTCAAGAAGCAAAGCAAATGGAAAACTGAGGCAGACAAGATTCAGTGTGATCAAACTCAGGACTAATAATGTAGTCGACCTCACCAGCTCGCCAGAACTAATGTCTGCCAGGACATCACAGGAAGACTTTAAGGTAAAGAATAATAGATGTTTGGTAATAATAACCACAAAACATAAAAAAAAACCAGTAGAAGTCGCAAGTGGGCGGTACCCGCGTAGTAGCATATTATGAGTATATTATATGATATAATAATATGAGCGTATTACGCGCATGTCGATCTCCGCGCACTTCAGTCGCCTTTCGTTACTCTCACGGGAACTATCAAAGAAAGAATAAGAAAAATGCCATATTGTGTTGTTTTTATCGTGTAAAACGATTATTATTATTATTTCTGGTGGGGACGTCGCCGGCCGAACGGACGATCCGCCCGCGTTGTCTGCGGGCCATTTCGTCCTTTTCCCCGTTCTCCCCTTCGAGGGGGTTAAAGGTTAATCCAGCCCTCATGGCGCCCCGTCAAATCTTTTTGTCTTTTTGGTGAATCTTGCTATCTGCTCCACCTCCAGATTCTTCAGGTCCTCTATGTCTAATGTATCCGACCCCCATAGCTCCCGTCTTATCCGTGAGTATATAGGGCACTCAGCGAGTAGGTGGAGGCTGGTCTCTTCGCTTTCCGTGCACTCCGGGCATATGGGATCGGTTTTCACTCCTATCACTGTCAGATGTCTGTTCAATTGGCAGTGTCCTGTTATGATCTCTATGACTAGCCTCATGTTCTCTCTGGAGAGTCCCATCAGTTTGCTAGTCTTTTTCTTGTCCATTCCCTTGATGAAGACCTTCGACTGTCTCATGCCCGTCGATGATCTCCATCTTCGGTTGGTTTCTGCTGTAATACTACAGCTGATTACTCCCTTGGTGATGTTGTGCGCTATTGGCAACCGGGGTTCCGGTCCCACCAAGCTTTCCTCTGCTCCCTTTCTAGCTAGTTCGTCGGCCTGTTCGTTTCCCGTGTTTCCCTCGTGTCCTGGGACCCACGCTATCGTCAGGTCCGCTCTTTCGGTCAGCTTTTTCTGTGATTCCTTGCATTCTTTGACAATTGCTGATGTCGTCTCTTCTCTGCCTAGTGCCTTCAGCGCCGCTTGGCTGTCGCTGTAGATGACAATCTTTCCTGTAATATTGAGGTGTTCGGCCATCTCAGCGCTTGCGATTATTGCGTATATTTCCGCTTGAAAAACACTGGCGAATCTACCTAACGGTATAGACTTGTTCACCTCCGTCCCGTCTGCGTATTTGATATGCACACCGGATCCAGAGAGCTTTGTTGACTCCTTTCTGGAGCCGTCTGTATAGCAAGTAGTGCCTTCAGTTTCTACGCTCCAGTTTTCTCTTGTTCCTATGTGTATTCTGTATTTTTTGTCAAAGATCCTTTCCTTTCGTATTAAATCGTTGTTGGAGAAGACCATTGACAGCTTATCTTCGTAGTTTTTGCTTATGCTGGCATGACCCTCGTCCATGAAGTTCCCGGTCCATATGCCAGTGCTTTTTAGCTTGAACCATTGTTCAGTGGCTCTTCTCTTTATTTCTAAGTCCAGGGGATTTAGCCCCAGTAGGATCTCGAGCGCGGCTGTGGGCGATGTTCTCATCGCGCCCGTGGTCACTAAGGCCGCTAGCCTTTGGACTTTGTCTTATTCTGCTTTGTTTTTCCCTACTGCGGCTCTGTGCCACCATACGATGGCTCCGTGCAGGATCCTTGGCAAGATTATTGCCTTGTATATCCATAGTGCCATCGCTGGTTTCATGCCCCAGGTTCTGCCTATTATACTTTTACACTGCATCATGGCCATCTTGGCCTTTAAGCATGTGTTACTTATATGGGTATTGAAGGTGAGCTTGCTGTCCAGTGTCACACCTAGATACTTAACTTCCTTGATTGTTTCCAGCTCTTGGTTGTCCAGTTTCACTGGTTCAGCATGTCCTCTCTTTCTTTTCTTTGTGAATAGAACTAGCTTGGTCTTATCAGGGTTTAGGTTCAGACCTTTACTCCTGCACCACTCTAGGGCTGCTTTTAGGCCTTTGTTCATGATTTCACACATGACACTGAGAACTTTGCCTGTCACTAGGAGCACGCCATCATCGGAATACACCTGTGTGTATATGCGCATCCTGTTTATCTTGATTACTAGTTCGTCTATTAGCAGACACCATAGTAGTGGCGACAGACATCCTCCCTGGGGGAGTCCTCTTTTCGCCACCACCGTATGTGTTTTCCCTGCTAGCTCTGTTCGTATCTGCCGGTGTCTTAGCATGTTTTTCACCCAGTCTGATACGTCACTGTCTATTCCTTCACGGCTTAGGGTGGCTTCTATTGAATCTGGGGTCGCCCTATCGAATGCGCCCTCCACGTCGAAGAAGCAGCCCATTGCGTACTCTGTATTGCTTAGTGATCTCTGCACTCTCATTACCAGGCTATGGAGGGCCGTTTCGGTGGATTTGCCCTCCATGTATGCGTGTTGGTTTTGGTGAAGTGGGAGTCCGCTTTTCTCTATTTGCTCTCTAATTAGTCTGTCTAGGATTTTCTCCAGTGTCTTTAAGAGGAATGAAGAGAGGCTGATGCATCTGAAAGCTTTGGCTTCCTGGTAGGATGCCCTGCCTGGTTTTGGGATGAATACTGCCCTCACTTCTCTCCATTTCTTCGGTATGTGCTTGGTTTTGATGCTGCCGTTGTACAGTGCCAGCAGATCCCTGCTTATATACTTGATAGCTGTCTGTAGCATTTTTGGGAAGATCTCATCCGGTCCCGCTGCCTTATAGGGCTGGAAGGATCGGACGCTCCACAATAAATGTTCTTCAGTGATGATTGTCTTCGGCTCCCGGTCCACTGTGGGTCCTGGGAGGATTGATGTGTCATCCTCTTTGTATTCCTCGCTTTCTGGAAAGTGTGTTTTCAACATAACTTTCATTATCTTTTCCGGGTCGGTTATTAGTTCTTCCCCGTTCTTGATACTTTCTAGCTTGCGCGTGTTGGCTTTGGAGAACGTTTTAACTAGTCGCGCCGCTTCAGGGTATTTTTCGACTCCTGCGCAGAACGCCTTCCAGTTATTCCTGTTCTCCCTCCTGCATTCTTTCTTGTATGTGTTTCTTTCTTCTCTGTATATTTGCCAGCTCTCATCGTCGTTCTTTTTCAGAGCCTTGTGGAGAGCTCGCCGTGTCTTTTTCCTCTGTTTCCCTAGTGCCTTCGTCCACCAGGGTTGTCCTCTCTCTGTTCTTATCTCTCTAAGGGGACATGCCTTGTGATATGCTCCCCTTAGAGCTTCGTCCAGTCTATTGGCTTCCTTTTCTATTTCTAAGGCGTCTTTTAGCGGGGTGTCTCGTCCTGGGCTCCACTTCTCCATATAGTGTTGGTATGTGTCCCAGTTGGTTTTCCTCGCATTTCTAATCAGAATTTTTTCCGTCTTGGCCTCCAGACTGAAAGTGATTCGTCTGTGGTCTGACATAGAGTCTCTTTCGTCTACTTTCCAATCCCTTATGTGTCGGCCTATTCTATCTGTTGCAATAGTGATGTCTAACACTTCACGTCTTACCTTGGTGACGAATGTGGGTGTGTTGCCTACATTCAGTATTTCCAAGCCTGTTTCGCTTATAAATTCTAGAAGTAAGTCACCTTTTTTTATTACAGTTTGTGCTACCCCATACCATATGGTGTGCGTTGGCGTCACACCCTATAATAATAGGAATATTCTTACCTTGATATTTTCTTACAGTTTCTTCCATTTCTCGGGATGGCGGCTCAAAGTTCCCCTCGCTAGGCAGGTATGCGGAGACTAGGAGCACCCTTTCTTCTGTTTCTGCGCCTGTCTGTATTGTTACTACAACGCTGGCTAGGTCGCTGTAACAATCTGCTTTTATTAGTCCTAATGTTCTTGCTCTGCTGCTGGCGTATATGCATGCTCTTGGGATTGACTCACCATCTTCGTGGTATATGATGTCTCTACCCATAGCCGAGCCCTGTCACACGTCCGTTCAAGACGTATGGCTCTTGCAGCAGAGCGATGTCTATTGTCTCTTCCATCACGTATCTGTGAAGCTCTGTCATGGCTTCTATACAGTGATGAAGATTCACTTGAACTATCTTTATTTTTTGTGTGTGTTTTTGTGGTGTGTTGGTGTGTGTGTGTGTATGTTTGTGTCTGTGTTCCCTCCCTATTTGGACTCCGCTCCAGGCTTCGACCCCCCACACCAGTGCGGCTGTAGCTGTGCTACGCTTGGTGGTGGTGTACGATCCTTCAGCGTCGTCGTCGTAGGGAGAGGGTGAGGTGTGCGGTGCTGTGTGGGAGAGTCCAACAGGCAGGGCCTCCGAGTCTCAGCGGCGCCCACCTTCGGGGTACCTGGCTGTTTGTCGCCTCCCCCGCCTGTGGTCTGCTCCCTTGTGTTACGTGCCTGTTGTGTGCTGCTGGGGTTTGAGCTTCCTTGGACCGTCTTACTCCCTTCCGCCTGTGCACCCTTATAGGCCTCAGGCAGGTTGGTGGACTGGTTTCCGGTTTGCTCCTTTCCCCGTGTCTTTGGGTCGTGTTTGGGGCACACATAGCATGCGCACTTCTCTTGGGTCTGGGCTGGGCTTTTCCCGATGGTGCGGGCGTATGCTCTGGTAGCTTGGTAGTGGAGTGCCACCCCTCCTTCCGCGGCCACCTCCTTGGGGACTCCCACTATGAGTCTCACTCCAAGTGGTAGTACCTCCCTTCGGATTAGGGTCCACTCCGGCATTCTCAGCTCCTCCCTATACTCGTTTTGGACCTTGATGAAGTCTAGGGGGTCCACTGTGTGTAAAACGATAGCGGTAAAAAGAATTTGTCGAAAGGTCGCATATCATACCATCATCGATAAGTAAAAATTCAGTGTGTTTTTATTAATAAAAGGAAATTGCAAATTTTGTGAATTCGATAAAGAGTAACAAAAAAATAAATAAAAAAAAGAGTAACAAACTGAAACTTACTTTCTTCCAGTAAACATAAGGTCTAATTTCTAACGCACTCATCTACGTTCTTCTCGAACTTTCCAGCTACCGTTCGATCGTACGTAACTCGCTACTCAATTAGAGATGTGACATTACGTACTTACATACTCAGTACTTGCTACTTATATTTTATGCTTTTTAGGTTACATTTTATCGACAATTAAGTAACAAAATCGTGTAATAAAGTTACCTCTAAAATTTATCGGCGTTGTAAAAAAATTGCGGTGCAGATAATTGCAGCTATTGTAAAATAAGTAATGAAGTTAAGAATCCTTAACTAATATCACATACTATAGTGATTTTTACTTGTTATCCAGCACCTAATACCTGTTACTTAGATTGTCAAATCTATTACATCTCTAATCAAGTAGCGGTGATGTGTTCAATGACAAATAATTAACAAACTTATAGTCATCAATCATAGTTACATTATTGAAAAGTCATTGAGTATAACGCCATCTTGCGTGCAGTAGCAGTACTACTTAGAAATCTCATGCTGGTTGGTAGTGCAACCAATATTTAGAATGTTTAGAAACCGTGTTGCAATTTTGATAAGGTTGAATTTAAAGTGATAAATTTCACATTATTAAACTTTTTTAAAGTTAGTTTTTCGACCAATTACAGTTTTTGTTTTGTTTTAGATGTGTGAAAACGTAGTGGACTTGTACTATTATTTATTCTGTGGTAGTGGTTATATCCTCTTTGCATGTGTGAGTTTGGCCACTAGTATAAATAAATACATGTATGCCTATATAATATAATACTAAGAATATTTTTAAGTCTTACTAACCCATAAGGATGAAAATTCTGAAATAAACGATATTTAATTTAATTGAAATTTGCAGTTAAAGCAAGCAGATAGACGTGGGTTAGTTAGAGTAGATTGAATAAAGAGGATTCATAGAAAACCAATACGGAAAGCTTTATTATTTATTTATGCTTTCTTTTCGTAATCTCAGTTTGTTTCCAGCCATCAGTTCAGCCGTTAGTGAAGAAGGAATCAACAGACAACGATGACACTATTTTACCATCACCAACCAGTGGACCTGCAAAGTTTCCATCTTTGTAAGTATTGGTTTAAAGAAGATTTATTTTTTACAAAAACTTTACAGTTTGCTTAATTGAGATGCAAACCTTAAAAAAAGTATTATTAACCTAAATACAAGAACTACAGTAGTTATAAAAACAATATTACAAAAAGTAGGTAAACTTACCTATATAAAGCCAATACCAAAAACTTTTAATTACATAATTACAATAATGTGTTTTTTTTTAAGACATACTTTGTGTTACTTGTGTGTCAACAACCATTATTTTTGTTTCAATGAAGCTACATATTCCCTTAATTTATTATTAAATAGTTTTTTTATTAGGACATTAATATCGTTCGACTAATTCAAGCTTATTTTCGATCTCTCACAATGGGAATTAAGCAGCTAGTTAGTATGAAATCGCGCCAATATTTATATTATTTTATAACAGCAATAATTGTGAGTGATGCCGGGCTTTCATTGTGTAAGTAGCCGGTGCCTGAGTATGCATCTGCACTTTTATTGTGACGACGAGGGCATAAGTTTTCGTATTACCGCTTCAGCCCATCTGATCACTCCTACAGTACTAATATAATAAAATTTAATTAGTGCCCTGCGATTATATTTATAAGGCTTGTGTTTAAACGCCTACCAAAAATGTATCAATTCTATTACCAATAAAATTCGAAACTTTTACCAAAACGGATAAATGCTCACCAAATTGTGTTTCCTAAAATATTATAAAAAGGATACAATTTATATTTATAATTAATGCCTTAAAAATATATGAATACCTTTTAACTGCATTTCAGACCAAATATGTTATTTTGTCACCAAATAGATAACACCAATATTTTATGCCTCGAGTTTCAATTTGGTAATTTTTGCTTTCTGTTATCTAATAATAGAATTACCTCGAAATTCAAGACAATCGCCACGCTGTGCTTCGCGATTGTCTTAAATTTCTAACCTATCACGTGACCTACAGGAGTAGGGCAGCTAGTATCCTCAATCATTTGAATAATAGTGTAAAAATTTAGTGAGCATTTATCAGTTTTGGGAAGCAAAAATAATATTTGTACAGTCATTTAATTTATTTGGTACTTAGACTTAGGGTCTAAAAAATATTTCTGGTGAACGTTTAAATTATACCTTATTTATAATTATGCTATTTTTTTTGACACTTTTATAAGTTGTTTTCTAAAGTTTAAGTGAACACTACACAGAGAAATGAAACCACTTTTACGGATCCACTCGCGATTAGTTTAGACATTAATTTAATTTCATGTTTCGAACCCTCTGCAGGGTCCGTGGTCACAGGCAGACTCACTGTTTATATCTTATGGATGTTTATCTCTTATTTTAAAAGTGGTTTCATGCTTTGTATTTCTGGCATTAAAATCACAAAGCGTGAACCTACTTATTAATATAGTCCATTTTCTATTTTAGATTAAAAAATTCATCAAAATGCAGTCCTTTCAAGAAACCACCATTGTCTTTAAAATCAAAATCTGAAATAAAGTTGAATCCAGACAACAACATGGAAAACAGTCCATCTTTAAAACCAAAAACTGAAATAAAGTTTAACCCAGACAATGATAACATGGAAAATAGTCCTATCATAAACTTCAAATGTATTGATGCTAATGAAGAGTCTATTAATTTGTTGAAACCAATAAGGTAGCTATATGTTTGTTTTTTTTTTAATTACCAATTACCTAGCACTATACTCTATCGAATTATGAATTATTGAACCATTCTTTGATAAAAATACTGTAAATAATTATTGTTATGTATTAATCTTTCCATGTTCTACTGTCCATTTCAAAAGGCCAGTAAATAAATATTTGGACAAAAAAAAGAAGAATTTTATTAGACTTAAAAGCAGACAGACAGCGCTACCTAGACATTGGTTTTCCTGTCGAATTTTCAAGTGCAGATAAATCAAATCATAAATATTTATTGCATTTTCATGTAGAAATATAGCATTATAGTTTAAAAACAGTTACACATTATGTATTCAAAATTCTGATTACAGCTTATTGTGTTTAACCCTACAGTGGTCGCGCCCCCAAAAGTCACACAACTGGTCGCGCGGATTACATATGTAGTCCATTTTAGTTTCAGGTTTTTTTTTAAAATAAAATTCATTTTTATGCCGTTTTTTTTATTAATATTTCGAGAAAACTTATCTACTACTCAATATAAACTGAAAAGACACTCAAAACATAATTCTTCTAAAAATCAACAAAAACATAAACTTCTTGAAAATTGTCTTTAAATAATCACTTTGGATAATATGGGACCTAAAAATGAGCATTACTTATATTTATTCATTATTTTCTAAACATGAATTGCACACATATCTAGAATGGTCCGGACAAATGTGTTTGCTGGTCACATTCGTAAAGCCAATTCATTCATTCATTCTGGATTCAGGCCCCTTTTCTCGAATCCATTTTTTTTCTACAAAATCACAAAAAAAATTATAGTTTTCAATACTCTTAGTCGATATAATATCAATACGTACCTAATAAAACAATAAATATTATGCACTACGAACAATACAACTACCTTCAAATGTAAAAATGAGTTTGAAAAAAATACTCACGTAATAGGTCGCGCGGATTACATATGTAGACCGCGCACTTTCACACTCTCTCCCGAAATAACCACCCATCGCCAATGCGCGAGCGCAACCGAGCGGGGGCAGGGACTATCGAACTTAAAGTACATGGAGTCTGAGCTAATAAATTTGACCATTCTGCGAAATATTCAGTTTTTTACCACCCTGGATTACATATGTAATCCGCGCGACCACTGCAGGGTTAATACCTACACAACGGAGATAATATTAATTCTTTATATATGATCTGATTTTAGGTCCTGCAATGATATGAAAGAAAATTCTCCCAAAAAAGAGCATTCCATAGACTATGATGAAACCAACTGTGAGATAGCGTCGACTCTATCGATCCTGCAACGCGTAGACATGATCGAACAAAACCAGGAACATAACAACAAGACGCCAAGGTTGTCTTTTTGCTTGTTATCTATTTTGTATATTAAAAAAAACTGACTCGCTCACTGACTGACTGCACAGACATCAGTGTAGTTAGTCAGTGAGCGAGCTGTACATACAGCCACGAGCATTAGGTTGCGTTTCCACCAGAGATGTGCGAGGTAGCTAAGTGGTGCGCGAGGTAAATATCCACCAATAGGAGAATTCCATTTTATTCTGCAAGGACAATGAAGGAATCCTATTGGTGGATTTTTACCTCGCACATCTCTGGTGGAAACGCAGCCTTAACTTGTATACAGCTTTGACAAGTTTTGGCTCTTATTTAATTGTAGTTACAGTGCCTTACAAATAAACAAAGATGAGCTCCGAATAGTTATTCCGTGTTTTTTTTCTGTCATGTAAACATTATTTCAAATTAGAGTAAAAGAGACAAAACACGGAACTACATACACTACACTATTCGAAGCTTATTCTTTGTTTATTTATAAGACCCATGGTGTTTACATGTCATTGCTCGGGACTGTACCTTTTATAATGTATTTAGAATCTTTAAAAAATCCTACATACATCTAAATTTTAGACGTATGTAGGTTTTTGAAATTCCTAAAAGATCATGGGTGTTTACGTGGACAAAGTCGCAAGCTTTCGCTAGTCAGCCTATAAACGTTCACTGCTGGGATCAGCCCTTCCCACATGAATTATAGCATAATTTGGGCCATGAGTCACAACGGTCACCCATTGCGGCTTTGTGAGCAATAACAACTGCCCTGCCATCTTGCGCCGAACACCGGGACCACGACATAACGTGCCTTATTTCAAATCTGGTTGCGTTCCGTTTCATGCAAAATTAGATAGATAAATAATTTATGGCTCACTCAGAAATAAAAAAAACAGTTACACATATTCTTTAAGCTAGTATGGACAAAAGCTATCTCTTCCAGACAACCTTTGGTTGAAGAAGAAAAAGGAAGTGCCTAAATAATAAAGAATACATTTAGGTATAGGTCGCGCCAAACTTCTAGTCCCCTGTGAAGTTGGCGCGATTCGCGTCGCTGTAGTAAAAAATAGGCGTTAGTAGGGCGAAGGCGGGGACGAGCGGTAGGGCCTGACTGTACAGCTGCGCAACGAAGCAACTTCAGAAGGGACTAGAAGTTTGGTGCGACCTATACCAGATTATTAGCTTTACAGTTAGTTTACTAAGATTTTACTAATAACCTGTATGATCAACGGGAATATTTTTTTTTTTAATTACTTTTTTTGTTTACTAACTCTTGGTCATATAGTCCAAAAAAACGACCTCTAGAAGAGAATAAGAATATATGCAACGTGCCAGATCTCGACACTGACGCGAGCATGTCGCTGCTTCGCCGTGAGACCGCCTTCGGCAAGCCCTCTGAGGAGAAGGTTAAAAGGTAGGAAGGGTAAGGTTAAAGTGATAGTAAAAAGTTAGGTATTGTAAGTTTAAAGTAGAACATGCAGGGTTTCTTGACCTGATGTTTCGAGGTTCTATACCCACATTGCTGTATAGTCGCAAACCTACTATTTTGTTAAAACGTAGCTTTTTTTACCCTAACATGTAACCCTTTTATTACGCCTCTACGTAGAGCTTTTTTACTGAAACTACTTTTCAAACTAGATCAGCAAAGACTTGACATGCAATGCTTGTATTAAAAAGTATAATAACACTCCCAACTTATATTGAACTAACAAATTTTATAGTAATTTTCTATCACAGAAACATTCCTGAACCTCTGGAACCTGTTTACAAAGAGCCAGCATTGAGGAAGAAAGTAGAGAAACGCGCCCTGCCTGGATGGAGCTGCAACGAATGTAGAATCGTAAGAACTTTAGAACGATAGACTAGGATACGGCCTACATCAGCGGCCGTAGCACGAACTTCTATTATAAACAATTTGAAAAAACAAAGCCAAAGTGTTGATAAAATTCCACGAGCGGGATTCGAACCTTTTGAATCGAATGCTATCATGGAATTTTTAAACGCTTTGTCTGTTTTCAATTGTAATTTGATTGCAACAAAATTTGCGTAAAATTATATATAGTTAACCATAATCATTCTATCATAAACGTTAATTTGTGATTAAGTCAAGTAAATGGCCTTTTAAAGATACTGTACCACTGCCGAGTATAGGTTTCCTTGAAATCAATTATCATTGCCACAACAAATGCAGGTTGGGGATCACTTACACAGTATTTGCATCTGATAATGTGAAACACGCCCGACCTAGAAATTGAACCCAGGACCTCCGGTGATCGAGCCAAAAGCTTATCCTTTCGGCCACCGAGGCATTGTACAAATTTGAGTATTTTTTACATTATTATAACACCATAACAGTACAAATAAACCAAGGCGATGTAATAAGAAAATAAAATGTTTGCTTTATTTTAATTTTAATTTTAAGTGCTAATTGATACACTTAAGCTGAATTAAATATTTGTATAAAATACAGTGATTTTTTTTCCACTGTATTTTATATAAATATTTAAGAAAATAAAACATTATCCCTCCCTTCACTTCACATGAATCCTTCTTACAAATAAACAGAGAATAAGCTCCGAATAGTTTCCGTGTTTTGTTCCCGTCAAGTATACTTCATTTCAGATTATGGTAAAGGAGACAAAACACGGAATAACTATTCCAAGGTTATTCTTTGTTTATTTATAAGGTCCTACAGATTTTATTTTAAAGAAAATGTGTTGATTTCAACAGTTCTACGATGAGTTGTACAAAAACGACCCAGAGATGTTGGCCAAGAAAATGGAGGAGTGCTCCAAGCACCGCGGCAAAAACAACCCCGTTCGACCCCGGACGCCCGACGGCTTCTGGAACCCGCGCTGGGACGTGCCCGAAGACACCGAAGAGTTTAACAAGCGGAACAATGCTGTTTAACGCGATCGGCCTGATGGGTGACCGTGAAAGCTACCATCGGTTTTTGGGCATTAACCATGAGCTTAAAGCAGCAGTATTATTATATTTATTAATATTATTATCTTATATTAATACGTGAACAAAAGACGTACCCCTTTTTATTAAGCATATTATATAGTAGTACCTATGTAATGTGGAGTAGTTTAAGTTCATATGTAGGAGTGCAAAATGATAAAGTGTATGTTAAAATTTCATTGTATATTTTCTGAATTACGGTCGAATTTCGACCACTGGGCGACCACTATATATTTTATCAGACAGTTGAAACTACTGGTAAGTCCCTGTATCATACATCACTAGTTATTATAATTAGTATTACCGCAATGTTATTGCAGCTGTGAAAACGAGGCGCGCGTATATACGCCGCTACATAACCGCAACAACACTGCTAAAATATTGCTGTAAGAGCTCGTGGTAAAGCCCCTGGACCTAAATCTATTGTTTGAATAAAGCAAAACCAACTTGTTAATATATTTTTTTATTAATTAAACTTTTAAATAAGCAGGTACCTCTAAGTTACTGAATGTGAAAAAATACAATATTACCTTTTAATATTATTAGTGCTTTTTTTTAAGGATTTTCTTAATAAATAAAGTTTTGTTAATTTGAAGTTGTTGTAAATTACATTTCAATATAATGTTTAAAAATCATTGATATTACGTTTTTCAATTCTGTTGTGAGTTTTACGCGCTGTTTACTGCGCTATACAAATACTTGTTTCGTGTTTGCTCTTCTGATGATGTCATCTAACGGAATCAACTTGGCATAGGTAGGTGGTGCTCATACGAAATACTCTGTGATAATAAGATGAAATCTGAGCGCTCAGTAGGTATACATAATAAGGAGATGGGTAGGTAGGTATGTACGTACATAGTGATGATAGAAACGTAGTTTAAAAAAAACCTTATTTCTGAATAAATAGTAATATTATATATTTTTAAATATTGTTTTCTTTTTCTTCTAAAATTAGTATGTATAGTAAATTAAACATTGGGTCGAAGTGCTACTTGAGAGGAAAACCTCTGCAGGCCCCACTAAGATAAGATAAGATGAGAAAATAAACATTAAGTAGGTGGGTGTTTTTGCATAAAATAACCCCAGTTGTAAGGAATACTGACATTTATTTAAATAGATTTGTCTATTGTTACACCAATACATTTAAATAGGCCATTGCAGAAATAACTAAGTGTAACAAAAACGTATAGGTGTGAACAACATGATAGAATAATAATCTTATGTAACTGCCGTCAGTACATACATAGGGTATTACAGGATTACATCTTAGCTTAGAAAAATTATAGTTTTCTAGTCTATTCCATACCAGTAATTTCAATGTAAACAACTTGTTTCAAATAAGGCAATTGAGGCCATTGCTGAACAGCCACTGCAATGCAAGCCATCTGTCTTACTCAAATCCTACCTACTTTTGTGTAAATAATTGATTTCAAACTAATGAAAATGATAGATTATGTTATATTAATTATAAAGTGAAAACAGTAGAATTGGTAACTATTAACTAATCTGTGGTAGAATTTTAAACTGATATTTTCCGTAAAATATATTAGGGCTCAACATAATCTGCTAATTTATCCTAGGCATACCTTTATTAGTATGTAACATTTATTTAATTTTGATTTAAAAGTTCATATGTAATTAACTGGCTGTAACCTATTTCTGTTGAACCAGTGTAGGTAGGTACTACTACACAATTGTATGCATATGAATGAATCAGTGAGGTGTTTGCCAACAGTTAAAATAACATGACTTGCCAAATCAGCATGTGGGTGGGAGTTGAATCAATAACAACATTTTGGAGAACACCTTTTATTTTTCTCAATAAAACAGAATATTATAATTTTTCACTAGCTTATGTTAAAAAAGGTAATGCCAACTCAAAAGAATAAGTATTATTTTAAAATGTTGCATTTCTTTGCAAAGAAGTAGTTATCCGATGGTGAGAACTTGAAGAGTAATAAAACACCTACAGAAAATCTGCAACAATGTCATAGCTATTCCCCAATTTCTAAAACTCTTTTTACAATTTTTTTTGCATAATTATTTTACCATGTCACTATTTAGCTTACAACATTGTGGTAGATAAAAATAATGAAATTTTGGATTCATTCAAAAAATAGTTTCATTTACAAATTGTTTGAACTGAAAATTTATGGTTATTTTGATATATATATACTTTAATGCTACAACAAATTTACACATGGGTCTATGAAAGTTTCTTTGCTTTCTGGTACAGAGTATCAACAACCTTGCTCATGTGATGGATGGTTTCAAGAACAGTCTCGTAAGTTTTCTCCAGTGGGGATTCATCAAACACAATAAGTACTCCTTCTCCTTGGTCCAGAATGCCATTCAATTTCTTATCCAAAATCATCTGTGACAGTTTCTTTTCTACTTGAACTACAGGCAGACGGATACAACGAGCAACATGGTCAACTTGCACACGCATGTAAGGTTCTACAATACGGCATAAGTTCTGTTCCAACATAGTGTCATACAATGCACCAAGATGGGCACGTACTACAGCATCTTCCTCAAGCTCAGGCTTGTACGTTTTTAATGCAGCTTGAAAATCGGCAAGTGACCTTTTATGGGAAGCAGTAGCAACCGCCCGCATTGCTTCCAACTCTTTCCCAGCATACTTGAGAGCAGTCTTACTTCCACACACATTACCCACTTCCTCTGCTTGATTCAGCATAATCTTCGACAACAACATGTATTTCAGAGCAGTCAATGCTTTAGGGCTATCTGCGCCATCATAACCTTCAAAAGCTTCATAAAAGTATGAGTAAGCAGTTTTGAAATCACGTTCATCAGCAGCGTGAAGAATTCCAGACTGTAAATCAAGGGCTGCTTGCATTTTCGGGGGGCAATAGATTGCATTTGCCGTTGTCCTGGCAGAAGTAAGAGAGGCACGGGCTTTTGGTAAATTGCTTAGTGCATGATAAGTTTTGCTCTCTAAAAGAAGAACTTCAACTAGTAAGTTCTTGTCATCTAACTTCTTGAGTTCTTTTAGTAAGGCCGTAGCCAGATCCAGGGCGTCTGTGTACATACCAGTGTCGAAATACAAAGCGATCAACCTGGCTTCCAGGGACTGTCGCAAGAATGTGCGACGCTCTTCCTTCGCCCATTCTATGCACTCTTTACACAGTTGAACTTCAATACCAATACCTGCCTCCAAATCTAGAAAGAAATCTACCAGTGAACGGACGAGCTTTGCTGCTTTTGCTTTACTTATGAGGCTGAGAAACGGTCTTGTCGCTTTGATGAGTTCAGCTAGTTCTTTAGCTTTGCCTTCTTTCTTGTATTTCTCACCAAGGTTCAGGATCCCTTGCTCCTTGGCTCTTATGTTTTCTTCGTCATCCTCGGGCACCTCTCCAGTGCTAACCATTTTGTCGGTCATGCGGACGTCTTTGTCTCTGTTCGTCGACGAGAGGCGTGATCTCTCGAATAACATTGCGCCAGCCATGATGTGTATATTTATATGCTTACACTAAAAAAACTAGAGGTAAACAGTAAATTCACACTAAAACAGTTTTCCTTTGTAATTTTGTATAATCGCTAAGTCATCGACGACCTCCTTCAGAAACAAATCGTAGACGCGGACGGAATTGCCAGTACCAAAAGTAAAAAAATATCTATGCTGACGAAATAGATTCACTAAAACACGGTATACAATGCAGCTCGGTAATCAAAAGCACTGATAAAAATAAAAAAAGTGAAAACTTGAATATTAACGTTGTGCATTTTTGATATTTTGGAATGGTTAGGGAATAATTTTGCACGAATTGCTTTAATTATCAGTATAAAAGTACTCTCATTTATGTGGTAGAATACAATATTTATTTATTGGGCTATCGTACACAAACATGACAATTTATATTACATTAAAAAGTTATATTAAAAATTTATATTACGCCACGCCAGCTGTCTACTCTCCATCCGTCTTACGAATTTTCGATCAGGTCACGTGTCCTGACGGTCACTTGTCCTGACGCGAGTTTAACATTTTTTACCCATTCCAAAAAAAGTGCACAACGCCGCTAAAGAAGTTTTCACTTCAATAAATTTCAGAACAATGAAAAGATATGTTATAAATTTAGTATAGGAAATAACACATAAAGGTAAATATTTTAAAACAAATTTTGTTTGAAAACAAATGTTTTATTGCGAAAAAACTAGCTACAATTTTGACCGACGTAATTGCTGACATTGAATAAGGCTCCCCTGGCTTAAAAGTAAGAGTAGATAGTGTTGGTTGATAAAACCCAGGTCAAATAGTCACGATAGCCTATCTCCATGTCAAAGGGTGCCAGTTCAAATCCCGCTCGTATAAGTTTCCGATTTCTTCTTTCACAATACTTAAAATTAATTTACCCAATCAGTACGCTAATGAAAACTAAGTACCTAGGTAGGTATACTTTCTAAGATTTATTATAATATGTAAGTACACACATTTTGTATCACACTTCGTACTTCGTACACTTCTTCCACCTATAGCTATATATCGCTTTTCCTTTACAAGAAAGGATTGGCTGAATCCTAAGGCCGATACAGATTATTTTTTAATGAGAGATTTCCCTTTTAAATAATAATCCCTGTAACACTTAAAGTCGGAGGTGAGAGGGTTCAAAAAATGCTGCCCATGGTTTTTTTTACATAGCGGTAGCTTAACATAATATGTTACTGACTAATATAAAGCAGAAATAAGAAAATTATTTTTGTGGCTTATTTTTAAAAGTACCTACAATGTCATTAAGAACGTCATTCATAAAGAACCTTGTAAAGTAAGGTCTCGTGATCGTATACTTGAACTCAAATGCTTATATCAATGGAGATACGGAATTGGCAGGCACGTTCGAAACATTTTTCTCAAAAATTCCACTCATCACATCAAATAAATTAAATTCTTGTAAACATCTTGCCCAGTCTCTTTTTGTGTCGAGTGTAAAAATATGTAATATACCATTCAATTTTCACTATATTGATTCTGATATTATAATAAAAGCTTTCAGGGAAATTAATATAAAAAAGACTGATGATCTTTGGGGTATATATTAAAATCTATAATATCTTCTATCGCATCTAATAAATAAAAAATAAAATAATAATAAATAATATTTAATACATGCGATGATGAAGGTGTATTTCCAGATTTAATGAAGTACAGTAAAATTATACCGTTATTTAAAACAGGCGATAAAAGTGACCCATCTAATTTTCGGTCTATATCCATACTACCGGCTCTTAGTAATATTTTTGAAAAAGTTTTTTTTTAATCAATTGCTGTCACTTTTAACAGATAACCAGCTACTTCATAACAATCAATTCGGTTTCACCAAATGTAGAAATACAACCGACGCGGGTGTTGCACTCATTAAGCATATTTTCGATGCATGGGAGCAGAAACAGGATGCGATAGGTATCTTTTGTGATTTATCGAAAGCTTTCGACTGTGTCGATCACGAGCCTTTATTGTTAAAAATGGAACATTATAGTGTCTTAGACAACTCACTTACCTTATTGAAATCATACCTCACTGGCAGAGTTCAAAAAGTTAATATTAACGGTACCGATTCTTCTGGCGCCCCGTACTTATGGGGGTGCCCCAGGGTTCAATATTAGGACTTTAATTTTAATTTTATTTATCATTTATGTAAATGATTAACCTTACTACACCGAAAATCTTTGTGAGATAGTATTATTTACTGATGACACCTCATTGATTTTTAAAATTGATAGACATAGAGCAATATTTGACGACGTAAGTAATACTCTCTCTCAAATATTACATTGGTATACCACTATTAATGCAAAAAAACTAAATGTGTGAAATTCACGATGCCTAATGTGAAGCAGGTTAATACCAGTATCACTATGAACGATGAAATATGTAGTTGAAATAGTTAACTCGACAATTTTCCTGGGTATTACCTTGGATCACAAATTACAATGGCGTCCTCATATTGCTGCCTTGGCAGGAAGACTTAGCACAGCTGCCTATGCGGTTAGAAAAATAAGGTCACTTACTGATGTAGAAACGGCAAAATTAGTTTACTTTAGTTTCTTTCACAGCGTCATGTCATATGGTCTTTTATTGTGGGGCTCAGCGGCTGACATTGAAACCATTTTTATATTACAGAATAGAGCCATTCGAGCTATTTATAGCCTTAAGCAGATTAATATTTTAACTGTAGCTTCACAGTATATTTATGAAAATATCGTTTATGTTTATAAAACCTTAGATAAATTCGAAAAAAAAAGTAATACCCATAATTTTAACACATGAAATAAAAACAAACTGGCCGTTCCAAAACTTAGACTCAATAAGGTCGGTAATTCATTTGTTGGGCAATGTATAAAAATATACAATAAAGTGCCTGTCACTATAACGGAACTGCCGTTACACAAGTTTAAGGCAGAAATAAAACAAGGTCTAATGAAAAAAGGTTACTATAAAATTAATGATTATTTTAATGATAAGAATGTGTGGTCATCTTAATCTGCTCGCCTGCACATTTATTTATTTTATTTATTTATTTATTTATTTAAGGACAACCAACAAAACAAACACCATGTACATTTATAAAACAACAGATATTGGTTTACATTCTAAGGCGCTGTCTTAATTAGAGGTTGCCACGACATGCATAAACTAAAATAGACTTATTAGGAAGCGAACTATGCACACACTTATATAATCACACAAACAAACTACTTAAGAACTACACATGTTATTTCATAATCATAAAATTAATTTATATAATTTTATACTGATATATAGCCTTTATAAGCAGTGTCCTACAGATAACAAACAGCGTTGAGTTAAATATATCATTAAGTTTTTATTTAGAGTATCTTGATTGTGTCATGCTCTCTTTATTGTCTCTGCAGCGGTGGCGTGTAGTGTTAAATTCTCTTTGGTGGCGTGTGCGTAAGCGTGTGCGTCGGGTCGTTACAAGATGTTCCCGAGCCGTAGTCTTAAGACCATTAGTTTTATGATTATTGTACCCTTCCTACGAACCTCATGATAATAAAACCTTGTCCCGCGCCCGCCTCAAGTTCAGTTCGATTCCAACCACCGTCCCGTGCTAACCTCCTCCAATCTCTGTTTAAATATAAGTTTAGTGTTAGTAATAAAGTTAATTTAAAAAGTTCCCTAAAATATGGTAGAGCGAAGCGATGGCTGATTCATATGTCATACTCGTGAACGGGTGCCGCCTGTGGAGGCTGGTCTGCTCTTGCATACTTATCTTATTTTTAGTATTATTCACTATAGTTTGACTTTGTTTTTCTGAAACAATTTTTGACTTTTACTAGAGTACTGTAGTGGTACTGTATGACATTGTGGAAATTTAAACTTTTGTATTGAAATCTGATGTAAATTTGTTAACCTAAATTTTTTATTTTATATATTTTTTTTACATGTTGTGATTGTCTTCTATAAGTATGTTCTGTGTTTATTTGTAATGGAAAGTGTCCTGCTATGATCGGGCATTTTCCAATATTTTTGACGCTGTAAGGGAGAAAAGAGCTGGACACTTGCTGAGTTTCTTGCCGGTTCTTCTCAGTACAAGATCTCCCGCCCAGAGTAGACTTACGAACCGATGGCATAGTGACATTCACAAGAGCTACTTGTAGCCTAATCTGAATAAAATGATTTTGAATTTGAATTTGTTTTTTTTATCACCAGCTCATTTTATGTCCCCACTGCTGGGGCACGAGCCTTCCCTGTGGATGGATAGAGAGTACTGGCCAAATCGAACCACCACTACGCTGGTCCAGTGCGGTTGTTAACGATTGCGATTTTGCGATTGCACCTAGGATCAACGTGCCTTCCGAAGTACGGAGGAGCTCATGATGTTGAATTTTTGGTCACTTAGCCAATGATCGGCCTTTGCAAAAGTTGCTTAACCTTTGAAATCGCAGACTGGGCGCGATTACCACTGCGCCATCGATTTCCTCACGTTAAAACGTTCATTAAGCATACATTAATATTAATTTAAACAAAATAGATTAGCCATGGATAGTTGACCTATAAACACTAGCATAATCGATGCTAATAATACGGCCTTGATAAACATGTGATATTAATTGATAACGGTTAAGACATAACGAACGCAATAATGTAAGAATAATGGGTATCAGCTGACCCGCCCGCCATTAAACGATCGACTGGTGACTAGCGTGAAGGAATACTCCTCCGCACGGCGAGGAGTGTACGGAACTACGGAAACATGCTTGACAATCACACGAATAACCATGCGATGATCATTTAAAGATATTTTATTTCTATTTCTATTATTGAAAAAAAAACAACTAAACCATCAATCTACAACCCAATTATTTTACAGCTTTTCTGCATTTTATTAATCATCATCTCAGCACTTTCCCTGCTGGGTAAAGGCCTCCCCCAAGAATCCCCATAGTGACCGGTTTTGTGCTGCTTGCATCCAGCGGCCAGCCTGAGGCCGGAGGCCTGCCTTTACTTTTATTCAGACAGATTGAAATAAAACCCGATGTAGAGTATTTAACTTTTTGTATCTGTGTATAAGTACTAAAAGAAACGTATTATAAAATTGTTTATGGAACAAGGCATAAGATTAAATAAGTACTTAATGCAAAACATAAACCTTAGCAATGCGCGATTATGACTAATTTAATTAATCGATTTAACTACTAATACTAATCTCAAGAATGGAATACCAGATTAGTAATTTACTAATTTCAATAATCGAATAAGTATGTATTACTAATTAGTAATAAAATCAAACGGTTATTGATATTGAAAGAAAGAAACCTAAAATGTACTTTAACACGACAGCATAAGACTCATAGCAGTTACCGAGAGAGGCCGGCTATAATCTAAAATGGCGACCAGTGTATTAGTTCCGCGGGTCTGCTTTACTAAATTAGTTACTTACGCTATCATTAATTATCAATGAATGACCATTCAGTTGCAAAATTCTATATTCGTTAGTGGTTGATTCCTACTACTGCCTGATTAGCACCCGATTAGTACTGCTTAGTACTTAGTAATACATTTTAAAAGTCATTCGAATTATTCGAATGAATGTAATAATCGAATGATTCAGTTAGTATCATCCATAATCGCGCATCGCTGATAAAACTAAACAAATCGTAAACTTCTTCTGTCACATGAAGAGCCCCGTAAGCAATGAATATTCTTAAGTTACGAGGCCTAACCTTTATTGAGTACTGTTTGTGAGTCATTAATGGCTTTGTACTTTCGATATTAAATAATATACTAGATCGTGGTGAACTAAATATCATTTGAAAATCATCACTTGCGAGGCCCCGCTATATTATTGATAAAATTAAATTATTATATTTTTTTTTCATAAAAGTTATTAAGTCAAGTTCGCGTAGGTTCGTGGCAAGTTAAGTGTTAAAGATTTGTAAGATCGACGTGATGATCTATTGTCTTGGTTCAATTCAATGACTCACCCATGTTACACCTACACGAACACTTATTGACAATATTAATAAAACGTAATTGAATGCAACAAAACCTTAGCGCATTAAAGCGTCCCAATGGTAAATACTGGAAAAGCGTTTACCTATGTTAAAGGTTAGTTTTAAAAATTTAAAAGGTAAATTGAGATATATTTAGTTATTTGGAACTTGCTCCTGCAGAAGGTGCATCATTTTGGTGCAAAGAAGCATATTTATATAAATTAGAATCATAGCTGGCTTCACTGCCTCCTTGAGCAAGTAATGCCGCTTCCATTGCAGCCCTTTCTGCAGCTGCTTTTTCTTCATTAAATCTTATTTCCCGTTCAACTTCCAGCTCTTGTTTTTCTATATTTCTTTTATTTTTGAGCTCTAAATTTTCTCTATATTTAATAAGACGTAGTGACAAATATTTTATTGGATCAGCTGGTTGGTGCAAAATAGCATCAGCAATACTCTCACGTAAGGCTTGTCCAACAGTTTGTTTTAAATATTTAAATTCATCAGTTACATGAGCATCGTCTGGACAAGGTTCAAATATATCTAAATGGCTTCGTATACGAACAAGATTTCCCAAACCATCATTTTCATATTCACTCGTAGAATCCATTTCACGATAAATATGTTTTTCTTCTTCGTCAATGTAGTAACGCCCAAAGTTGTCATAGTAATATGTCTTACCGTCTCGGTCTTCTTTAATTTTAAGAAGAACTCCTGAAGAGTCCATTAAATATTCACTAGCAGTTGCATGAGCTTTATACACTCGCTGTCTAGTTTTGTTATCAATAAAATAACGTCCACATTCGTCATAATAAAAAATATGTTCGGTGTCATCTGAAAGTGGAACTAGCTCATTACTTTCATTTGGTTGGTAACGAGTTTCATCTTCTGGAATCTTGTAAATTTTTCTGCTATGTTCATCAATGTAAAAAGTACCAAGTTCATCAACAAATTCTTCTTTTATATCAGTCGCACTTAAAATAGAAATTATAGACTTGTGGCTTCGTTCTCCGAATACTGCTAGATCCCATAGGTAACACAGTTCTGTTATAAGACGCTCTCGTTCTTCAGGAGGCAATAAATGGTTAAAAATTTTAAACTGAAAAAAATCTTCACATACACAAAGTTCCTCTTCAGCTACATCTTCTAATTGTACTTCACTTACATCATGAAGATTTTTAATAGTGGTTTTTAAGTTTTCTAGAGATAAGAGCCTTTTCTCCAAATAATCCTTTTTATGCTGTAATGCCATTACTGCAGCCGATAATGGTTCATGTTCTAAACGTTGAATGCGGTCGTCCAAAATAGCAATTTTTTCGATAACTTTGCTGATTTCGAGGTTACGACCGGCAGTTCCTCTTATCATTGTATTTAAATCTTTACCCTTTCTCTTTAATTCGTCAAGTAACACTTGAGTTGACGGTGACGTTGAATTTTGCATTTCATCAACAATTTGTTGAAGAGTTTTTGTTAAATCCTTTCTTAAATGAGGTACATGAAGATGCATGTATTTGCTTAAACATAAAGAAAGTTCATCGCTAATTTTGTCATACCAGATAAGAAGTTCTTCTGTTGCTTCCTTAACTTTAATTATAAATTCCTGATTACTTACAAAGTTTCGAAAACATTTTAATTTCTCTAATAAATGACGAGCTACGTCTTTGTGCATTTCTTCTACTATTTCTATATCAGCAAGTAAACCTGCCTGATCATCATTACTCAGACTTACACGGTGTTTGTCCATGTATCTTTGATAATATTTTAAACGATACCCTATTGCATCAATTGTGTAACTAACAGCTTGATACATTTCTTCCTTAGTGAGATCATCGATACGCTTTTTGAAATTATCTATTTCATTGACTGCATGTAACCATTTTAAATGAAAATCAGCTACAGTATCAATTATTTCATCGTTAGCGCCGTTGCGAAGAGCCGTACGTATTATACACATGGCATTAAAAATATTGTCAGAGTAATCTTTTTTTGTCACAAAAATTACCGGAGTTTCATAAAAATGCTTTACTGCTTTACTCATATCAAATAAAAACTCAACATCTGGCGCTGTATCCATTTTTAAAATGTAATGTTGGGTGTATAAATTAAATAATGCAACCTTATTATCACGTAGATTCTACGTCGTAGAAGGAAATTATCATTAAATTAATTAGAATATAAAAGAAATATGTCAGATTTCAATACCAACATGATACCTATTGACAAGTTGTTGACTGCCTTGTTTATTAAAACAAAAATAGGTTTTTCCTTGAAGGTTGATCAAATAAATTCAGTTAATCCTTATACCAGAAGAATAAAGCCAAAATAAAATATAATAAAAAACTACTATCTTAAACTTTAATAACCTGTTACAACATTATTTACTTTATCTGTAAACTTGTTTGACAGCTGATACTGTCAGTCAGAGTCAGTCACAGTCAGCCATATTTGTGAAAATTCTACGAATTCCTCGTTCTGAGTTCAGTTCATTTTATCGTTTTTACTAGATCGAATTTAAAAAGCTTATTACTAATTAACTTAGTAAGACTACTCTTATACAAATAATTAATACGTAAATAAAAACTACTTGTAATTTTACGAGCCCTACCTGAGATTTTATAGAAGCGACTCCCGATGAAAACAATTTCTAGTGTCTACGTATTTTCCACAATGATTAAACTTTTAGGGCAAGGTTCTTCAGTACCTATTTTATACAAATTAACATGGATCAAAGTGACGTATTAAACACTGTATGTTGTTATCACGTGCTAGTGTGAACGCGAACGCTAGCCGCGAAGGTTCATTCAATATAAAGTACTGGTGAAGAGCTGAGTTCGATAAATAACAGTGGTGTTCCTCGACTTATGGCTTTTGGAGTGGTTTAATTTTATTGTGAAGACTAATAGCTATGGCACCAAGGCCTCCGCCACCGCCTGGCCCGCCGCCTCCGCCAGGGCCTCCACCTCCTCCTATGTTCGGAGGTGGTTCGAAGAGTGGATCATCAGATGACAGGGGCGCCTTGTTGAGTTCTATAAGACAGGGTGCCAAGTTAAAAAAGACAGTTACTATTGACAAAAGTGGACCTTATATACCAGGCAAAGTATCAAATACGGCTAGTAGTGTGTCACATGTTGGTAATGGAGTCAGAAGTAGAGCCCCGATGCAGAACGGGGGTGGAGGAGGTGGAGGAGGTGGACCCCCCAGTCTTGGTGGTCTATTTGCTGGTGGAATGCCAAAGCTGAGGCCTACAGGGAAAATTGGAGGTGTGTATTATCAGATTTTTATAGTGTGCATTTTAAGTAAATATATTTTAGTATATAAATTTTACTATATATAATTTTTTTTTGAGATTTCTTGCAAATATCTTAAAAATAATGTCATTATGTTATAAAATATGTCATTTTTAATTTAATATATTTCTTTATCTATGTCCTTGCCCAGCCTTTCATTACTATATTGTGAAAGTAATGTGTATACAGTGGAGTATTATTGATTCGGTTCTATTAAAACCAGAGGATGTCGTTCTAGTGGAATATTTGGATTACTGGATTGAATACATAATTTTAGTTTGAATGTAAACTTTTACTTTTTATTTTTAAGTGCTAATTGCTGCACTGAAGCTGAATTAAATATTTATAAAATACAGTGAAAACATTAAATGCCCACCCGACCCAGCCAGAAATCGATCCTGGGTCTTGCGCAATCCAGGCGGCTGCACTGACCACTATGCTACCAAGAAGGCTGATGTAAGCGCTGAATTTTGTCACTGCTTTTTAAATTTTTGAGTTCTTATAGCGGCACAGTGCCGGTTCGACTCCTGGCGGGGTCAGGTGGGCGTATTAATTTTTTCACTGCATTTTATAAATATTTAATGAAAAATTCAAAAATAAAGTATTATATAATGTATTTACTAAAGAATATTTATTATGTACCACACATTTCAATACAATTTACCTTAAGATAATACTTCCAAAAGCTTTTTAAACAAGGACTATAAGTTGCGGGTGCAGGGTGGCAACCTCCAGTAGGTTGCTAAATTACTGAAGAGCCGAATTAATGAGACAACTATTTTCTATTTACTGTACTGTCCAATTTAATGCCAAATACTGTTATATAGGTCTGTTTTAGGTTATAGTTTGCTCCTTGTCCACATACTTTTTTATTATTAAATTCATGTTACCTTATCTGTAACCTGATATGTGTCTTCATAAATAAATGAGTGTAGTACTGTACTAAGAGCGTTTACGCCGCACACTAGCGCCGCTAATGAAAAAAAAACATATCTTGTATTTAGAGATAAAAAATCAAATTATGCTCAACAAACTATTTGAATGAAGTAATCTAGTTTTTAGATGTAACGTTTTATTTAACTAAACCATAACATGTCAGATGTTCATTAGGTGATGTAAAAATGCTAAATTACTTCATTCAAATAGTTTGTTGAGCATAACTTGATTTTCTATCTCTAATTACTAGATATGTTCTTTTTTTCATTGGCGGCGCTAGTGTGCGGCTTAAACGCTCTTAACCTGAAGCCATGTTTTTCGTTAATTTTTTAGTTTTCCATTATAATACTATAAAAATTATTATGGGTATCAACGTACACTACTTGTATAATAAAACATATCTTGTTTTTATTTATATTGTGTGTTTGAAGTTATAGGAAAAACCTTTTACAATCCAGTGTCATTTTCAAACTAAATATTATAATCTGTATAAGTATCTTCTCTTATCTTGAAGAGATTGCTTAAAGCAATAAGACCGCCTTTGCCCATGCTAGCTTTAAGATTATGTGTACCTGTTTTTTGTTTTTATTTGTATGAGCAATAAAGTACCTATTTATCTATCTTATCTACGTCATATCATTTATTACTAACCATGATAACATTTTTAATTTAATCTTCAATTAGGTAGGTTGCTACTTTGCAATGTGGGTATATTTTGTAGCACCTTACGATTGACATCAGGTTAAGATGCTATAAACTCTATTTTTGCATGCAACTGTAAACTGACAATCTTTAAGTTTAATTTTAACAACATTCATAAGAAAATAAAAGTCAAAACATGTCTGATTTCTTGGCGGACTGCACTTAAGTAACAATTAGAAAATTACTTAATTACTAACTTTAATAACAAGAGAGAAGTTTATGGTGTAAAAGTTCTGTAATCTTGTATAGATTTTAATATACACAAATTTTTAATTAAGTATTACAAAACTTAATATCTACATAATATGAATTTTCTAGTACTTACTTAGTATTTTTATAGATGAAACATAGTCTAGTCTAAAACCTTAAGATACCTTAAAAATATTTGTTTAAAAAAGATTATGTCAAGTGTGTTATGCCATAATAACAAATTTTGGAGCAACAAGATTCTGCCAGATAGAGGGAACCCATACAGGACTCATACTATAGGATCATAAATATTTTACACATTTTTTGTCAATAAATACAAGTAGATCCATTTAATGTGTTTCGTTTTGATGTATAATGTAAGATAAAGATTTGATGTCAATTTAATCTGGTTTAAATAGGATGTCTCCAGCCAACAATATTGTTAAAAAAAATGTTGTTTATATTGCAATGCTAGGTTAAAAAACATAACAAAACTATATAACATTGTGTTCGTAGCAAATAGGCACCTTTGTATGAAATAAATTGTTATATTAGAAAAAAACAATAACTATTAAATAACTTCTTGTAGAAAAAATATTAATTTCAGTCTATGCTTTATAGATAAAGGTGTTCAGGCAGACAATATGCACAAGTTTATAACAGAATAGCTAGTTTATTTTACAAGAATGTACAACATTTTATTGCTTATAAACAATAAGATAAGTCAAAGCCAAATGATATCAGAATTGAAGATTAAAAAAATCTGTTACCCTTCAGAAATTTATATGAAAATATTTTCAACATTTTTTTAAATTTATCTATGATCTTTCATTCTTAGGCTCTACACCAAATGGCCAAGTCAAGACTGACGCCCCCAGGTTCCCACCGCCGCAGCAGCCACCACAGCCACCACAGCCATCCAAATATTCCCCTGAGAAGACCAGACCAGCAATGCCTCCACCAGGCGGGAGCGTTGGGGCATTAACTGCGGCACTCTCAGAAGCCCTCGCAGGGAGAGAGAGAGAAACATCAAAAGAAAACGCTAGAGAGTACTCGAGAGATCTTCCTAAGGAACCCCCGCCGACTCGTCCTATTATCAGGCGGCAGCCCAGCGACATAAGAGTGAGAGGGCCCCCACCACAGCCACCTGTACAGAAAACGGCCTTGCCTTTGGTGAGTCTTAGTCTTTATCTAGAACTAGCAACCCAGCTTTATGCCCGGTTTCTTCAATAACCTTGTTTTTCACAGCTAAAAGTTTTCCGACCTATTGACAGTCGGTCCTGCTACAGCTTTCGGTGATTGCCATTTGGACAGTCCTGAACTATTCTAAGCGACACGAGACGATAGTACCTACTGAGACTTTAAGGGAGATTAGATGTATCTACATATGTTAGTGGTCTCTAGCTACCTGCTGTTTTGTGTATTTATCCCGGCTTATGAAATTGGGTTTAGCATAGAATGTGACAAACAAAATTATTGAAATGAAACAACTTTTACGGATCTACTCGCGTTTATTTTACACATTACTTTTTAATGTTTATCCCGACGTTTCCTTTGCAGGGTCCATGGTCACAAAGAGACTGAGGTGTTGGTCGTCTTATAATTAGTTAGTAGCTTGTATACCCTTATTTAAATTTAATCAGGTGCATTCCGTTTTACGCAGAAAGAGCTTACAGTATCTTTTGGTCTGGCGGTATGGTGTTGGTGCTGGGATTTAATATTTTGTATGATGGGATCTCAGGCTGGTGGTAGATTCCAACAAACTTCTCTGTTTAAATTAGGATGTTTTTTTCATTTCAATAGCCTCGCGTATCATTTTAGGGATGAATCGTTGTTCTCTAGCGAGTATTTATGGTTTATCAAATCTGTTTGCAGGATAAACATTAAAAAGTAATGTGTAAAATAAATTCGAGTAGATCCGTAAAAGTTGTTTCATTTCAATGAGTAGTGTTGCCTAAACTTTAGAAAACAATATGTGAACACAAGTTATCATTTAACCTCTTAAAAATAGAGATAAATATAAATCGTACCAAATTCAGTCTACTGCACAAGATAATCTGTAGCTTCGTACATGTCGGTCGGTACCTATATCATTAACCATGTTAATCATAGTATCAAAGGTACATACGTGAAGAATAAATAGCTTTAACCGTTTCATGTGCTCATGTGTCATTCAACTGTATTTAAAGTATTTCAGATTATATAAACCTTGTGGTTTAACTGCATTCTTAAACCTTTGTTCTTGAACCACATTTAGGGTTGCCAACTATTTTTCAGGAAATTAAAGTAAATCTATCACTAACTAGTATAAAAAAAGGATTTGAAGAAAAAATAAAGTATTTTCCAAATTTTTTTATTTCAATGTTTAAAAACATATTTCTTTGTACTCTTCGGAAATTAGGTCAACATGAATATTCCGTTCAAACGCACGCATTACGGCGGAAATAAAGTATTTTCCATACTTTATTAAAAAGAATAAAGTATAGGGATTGAAAATAACGTAGCATACAATAACATAACATAGTAGTATGGTTGGCAACCCTAACCACATTTAAGATTAAATTAATGGCATACCTACTGAGAAACACATTTCGAACCCAACGATGGGTCAGACAGCGTAAAAGAAGACAAAATGGCGTTAAAATGTCTTCCTCTAAAACACGGGGATGTTCGATTATCTACAATACCTACTAGGCTCCATCTAGGGCCGACAGCAATGCTCTCAAAAGAGGTTCAAAATAACTTTCTGACAAGATATTATCCTTTTTAGGTGTAGGTATCATCATTGTCCTTTTCTGTAAATAAAAAAGTTTCCCACACGCGTCATTATCAAAAATATCCTTTGCAAGTATTATGGCCAGACACGTGTGCTGCCGTTAATACCCTCGGTGGGTGGGTGTCGAACCGATTTGGACTCTTATTCGGTTTAACCTTGTGCGATGCGACGCCCAGCTTACTAAAAACAACTTTATATTATTGGTGGAGTGTGTGAATTGCGAAAATGCCGATATGAGTACCTATTTAGTTTTCTCACAGTCATGTTACGAAAGATGACATGACATGACATGACACCCACTTATTCATTATCATTGCAATTTACAACGGCAATTATCATATATATGCGTTGTTTCTAAGTGAGAAATGTAAAAAGTCTGGAAAAATACAATTGTCTTACTGATCTATAATTGATCCAAAATTATAAAAAATATCTGCGATAAAAATAAGGATTATCGTGATTAGGAAACGCTGCCGCTGTAGTCTGAACATTTATAAATATCTCTTTAGTGCTTTATAAAGGGTTACACATTAAAAATGTATAAGTTGAAGAGTTGAAGAATAGAGTCTATTCACAATGTTTTTAGTAAAGTATAAGTGGCATAGTGTTATTCAGTTAGACCTAACGCAGGCACGTGTAATAATACAGGATTACTCAAGCAAAACTTAACAATGACTAAACTCTGCAAATATCTGTTATCTACTACTTACTACATTATCTATATTAAATTTATGATATCAAGTGAACTTTATGGATTTCTACGCAACACTACCTATTGCGTTAGATAACTTTTCGGTTTTATTTCTCTTTTTAGATTCTGATCCAGATAAACACCCCAAAAGATAAATTAAAACATTTACCTCCATACTAATAAACAGAGTACCTATATGGTATAGGTAAGTTTTGAATAGTTATTCCGTGTTTTGTCTTTTACACTAATTTAAAAATAAGGTTATGATGATGATGATGATGATGATGATGACGATGATGATGATGACGATGATGATGATGATGATGATGATGATGATGAGGCAGGTCAAATGCGCAGGAGATATTTAGGTGCACAAACGTACTATCTATTCCAAGCTTATAGGTAGGTAGGTACCTACTCTGATTGTTAGTAAAGCGGATAGGTAGTTTCTAAAATTCTCACTTCCTAACGGCCGGTGTAGTAACAAATCATACAATTAGTTTAACACTAGTTCGCTAAAGTTCTTAATTACTGGAGTTTAATTTCATAACTAGTACTAGTACTACTTTTAAAGTGACCATTGACTGCTCTCCTCTGAATCATATAAATTATTTCAATCTCAATCTCAATATCTGCTATCTCAGATTTATTGTAAACTTCTACTACGTAGATAGATGCGTTTTTATCTTCATTTTCGTTGCCATTTTTCTATAGGTACTACTAACCTACATCCTACAGGGCCTAGTGTGAGTTTTGTTTACTATCCGTGTTCATTCGAATACGTTTACGAAAACGAAAATTAGTATGACATTGAAGCAGCGCCTCCTGGCGACATACGAGAAGAGTTAAAATTTTGCCATACAAATAATTCTCGTTTTCGTTAACGTGATCGAATGGCGAATGCAACTCGCACTAGGCACCCTGGGTGCACAATAACAAACGTTATGTGAGGAGAAAGTGACAATCTATAAGTTTTTAATTGCACTTTATCATGGTCTACATTTAATTTAAAACGCTAATCCTAGACTCATGTTATTATCACCATTAACTCTGTAGATTCCTTCTGAGGCAACAGCTTCTGAGGAAACACCTTTTTAATTATGTTTGACGGAACGTAGGTAGTTGGATTTATTTAAAAAACTACTTATGTGTAATTTTACAGTAAACTTTGCTAACTTCAACATTTAGGTTATTATCACCATTCACTCTGTAGATTTCTTCTGAGGAAACAGCTTTTAAATCATGTTTGACGGAACGTAGTTGGATTTATTTAAGAAACTACTTATGTGTAAGTTTAGAGTAAACTTTGCTAACTTCAACATTTAGGATATACCTACGCGGTAAAAATCGTTTTTAACGTGGTGTTATATATTTTTTAAATCTGAATTTACTTTTATGTAATTCTAATTAACTAAATGAGATCGATCATATTAACAATGACTAGCAGTTAGCGCTGTACTAGCGACTTCGTCCGATATTGAGATTCATAAAGAAACTCTTTTTTTATAAAAAAATAGACTATGTTACCTGCAAGGAATGTAGCATAGGTACCTTAGATATAGATTTACAATTCATATTTATCCATCATATATACTAATATTATTAAGAGGAAAGCTTTGTATTTTTTTATGTATGTTTGCAACGAATAAACTCAAAACTACTGGACCGATTTAAATTTTTTTTTTCACCATTAGAATGCTACATTAGCGCTGAGTAACATAGGCTATATTTAAAAAAAAATGCGGTACGAAGTCTGCCCGCGTCGGGTCAGCTTTTATGTATAATATACTTGAGAGCAAAAATATCGCACAACCCTGATATTTTTTAATAAAATTTTATAAGCATATTTGATTGTATAACATTTAAATGTTTCTGAAAACCTTGTTTTATAACGTACGAAACCTAAAAATACGGAAAAAAATTGTATTTTTAGCATGTTACCTTGAAACTGAAACAAACCTAAATTTACGACTGTGCGATATTTTTGCTCTCATGTGTATTTTGTTGTTGTCTTTTTCGCGTTTTTGTATCTAATCGTCATTTGGTTCGATGGTGCACCTTATCTTAATTGGTTTGAAGGCAGTTCCTTTAATACCTATTACACTATATGGTATTTGCAATGATTTCAAAAAAATCTTGATAATAACTAGGAGACGCTGAGACTATCATACAGTTTTTAATATTTAGTTCATAACAAAATTTTAAAAAAGCAGAAAGATTTTCCTTGGCAATTTGTTTTGTATAATTGGTGTGACATTAATTTGTTGCCTTTATCTTGTGTAGGTGTGTTTACGAAACTCAATTGGGACCGCACACTAACATTCCAAAATGTATGTTGCATAAGATTACATTATAATTCAACGCTTGCACGTTCTGGCCGTTTGTGAAATATATTTTACATTCTCTGGACGAATACCATCGTTTTTAAAAAATAAATTGGCCATGCCCTTTTCATCCTATAACTCAGGCCAGAACTCTCTTAATTAATCATAATCATTGTAAAAAGAAGGAACTCGGATGGCGCAGGGCGTTAACCGAGCTAACGCGCCGGGTCTGTGATGCTAAGGTTAAGCTATTTTCACAAGGGCCGGTTATTGGATAGGTGACCAAAAATGTATCATCTCGACCTCCTCCGTGATTCGGAAGGCACGTAAAGCCGTTGTTCCCAGCTGCTAACAACAACCAATATGCACTGGGCCCGCGTGGTGGTTTTACCCGTTCTTCCTATTCATCCAACTCCATAACAAGCCTTCCCGGTTTGTTTCACAGCAGTGCGGACATAAAATTAGCAGCCCATCATCAGATGGGTGATGATGATTGTAAAAAATGTTTTTCTCTTTTTACTATTAATTTTAAAAACCTTTATTCGACGAAAGTATTGTACGAGTACAGGGTGCCTAGTGTGAGTATTGTTTACTATCCGTATTCATTCGATTACGTTTACGAAAATGCGACATACGACAAAAATAAAAATTTTGCCATGCAAATTCTCGTTTTCTTTAACGTTATCGAATGGCGAATGAAACTCGCACTTGGCACCCTGTTGATCGCAGCGCAGCTGACATGATGCGTTAACGGAGTCGAGCGGCGCGATTGTGCATACTATTTTCGCCGCATGCAATTTTTCCAATGCTTATTTGACAATTCGTTTGGCGTTGCAATACTTACCCATAATAATTGTTGCGTACCACATAGTTTATTGAGGATGCACGTTTGCTGTCGTGCGTGCTCTTGGTCCCATTATGGCTATTCGCTATCCCTGCGCGCTAGTTATTTATATCTTTGTTTTTAAAAATGTATCGACTTTATTTTTAAGAATTTGCTAATTGCCTCAAACAGCCTTTTAGCGTAACCGGTCTTTTTTTGGGGCGGCGATAAACTTAAAGGCTTCAAGCCGTGTGAAACGAAACAACCTTCAGAGGTTTTCCAGAGGGAATGGCATCACGCGTTAGTGTGTGTCCCCGTTTCCTACTAGATTATCCGAGGGGTTCGAATCGAATCGGGAGCGGAAGAACCCGTGGGCGCTTCTAAAGGTTAGGACCTCGGCTCGGGCACTCGCTCGCGTTGAGCGGTTCGATAGGACGAGGAGAAGCGCCCAGGTACTGGTCTGTGCCTGGTATAGAGCGCGTGTGAACCGGTCCTCAGACCGCCTAACTCAAGACGCCAAAATGACGCCTCCTCCTCGCCTCGCCTTCAAAGCGATCGAGTTAGGCGGTCGGCCCCCGGGTCGTCGTCGTACCCTTGTTCTACGAGTACGGTGTCTTGGAGGCCTAAGCGAGTGTACTCTGTAAATGTGTTTAGTGTATTCTGTAAATGTGTAGTGGCGGGGGGAATTGAATCGACATTTGTTTGTGATTATACTAAAATATGAAGGATGAAGGACAATAACGAATGATTTACAAACAGAACACGTAGGTTTTACGTATTTGTGATGTGGCTTTATGCTTACTACCTATCCATTAGTCACTGGACAGGGAAGACGATTTATTTCCTTATTTCTGTATACATTCATAATGAATGAGGTACCTAATAAATAATCAATAATTAAATTGTATGATTCTAAATATTACTAATATAGGTGTCTCGGAACTAGCATGAGCCATTCTGAATTGTTGGTTTCCCAGAGTTATTTTGATGGGATAGGTATAACAGTAATTTATGGGAAAAACTGTATGACACCGTAATGACGTGTTGGGTGCCGCAGCCGCCTCTGTAATGTAATGAGGAAAGGCCCGACCGACGCCAGTATTGCAGGTGACAAAAAGACAATGTTACCTAAGGCCGGGAACAATCATCTCGGAGCACACAGAAGTTATAAGACACTTCCTTTACAGTTCTACGCCATTGTGAGGTAACGGAGCGTAGATTCAATCGAAATTGTAATTTCTCTTCATAATAATTTGTAAATAACCAGTCAATGGTTGTATTTTAGGAGATCAATGGCTTTAAGCTTAATCTTATGTTTTACCTTTACCAATAATATCGAACCCTACTTTTAACAACTTTAGGCCAATCTCCATTTTACCCTACAATAAAAAAGGCAATCGTCAAAAAGGTTGTAACGACGCGCCCTACACATCTGCTAAGTAGTTTGTAGTGGGCGTTGGCAGCTTGGCGTGGCGATGTTTGGCACAGGCATCGTCACACCGTGATTGTTCAACAGGACGCACCGGGCGGCGGGCGACCCCAATTCGCAATCATCATACAGTTAATGTACGTACCAGGATTTGGGACAGGGCCTCGAGTCTGCTATATTCATTCAATAACGTCTCAATAGTGTCATAGAGGTCAGATTTTGACATTAAGACTATTTGAAAATTGCCTCGGTATTTTGATTGTAAAACATAAATTTAAAAATAATATTAAAATATGTTTTAACAATTTTCTGTGTTAATAGAACGGAAGAAAAATATAGCACTTTTACTAATAATAATAATTTATTGCTCTAGGTAAAAAATGCTAAGATGTTGAAACTATGTTCGGTGTTTGATGAACTATGACTGCAATGGATATGACGTAGCTTGTTGTAACAGCCATCAGAAACTAAATGCGCTAATCACTTCACCTTATCTATCTGTGTAATGCTGACCTTGAAGTTTATTAGTCGTCTATTTAGGGCCAGTTTTACCAATACCTAATAGGTGTCTCGTTTAACCTTATTTATGTTTTGCTGCATGATTATTACTTAATACTTTGATTTTTTTTGAATAAGTTTTCTTGTTTTAGTTAAGGTACGAACGAACTGACATATCCAAGATATCCAATACAAAAAAAAACCTTTTACCTTTACAGGAAGAAAATATTTTTTGATTAAATATATAATAAAAGAGAAGAGTTCAGCACTTCAGATTTCTTGTTATTTATCACATCAATTTAGAGTTTAAATTAATTATCCGCTGTAATCACATCAATAAAATCCGCTATAATTACATAAAGATTGTATAATTATCTTGTCTTAAAGCAAACAAACCATTTACTAAGCTTGTGCATTATGACTTTAAAGATATGTAATTGATGATTATATTTCTATCGTCGCAATAACTGTTGCCATATGTGAAATTCAAACCTGCTAAATTACAGTTATAGTTGCGAACTGCTGCGGGAGCAGCCCTTTGTAATAGAAAAATCATTTTGTGTTATTTTAATTTCATTCGGCCCAGGAGATTTTTTTTAAAACAGACTGTGACGTCATAGAATTTGTATAAAAATATACCTATGCTTTATTTACCATTGCCGAGCTTCAATACTTAGCCGAACTCTTACATCATCTTCATCAGCTCATTCTTATGTCCCCATCCTTATGTTTTATCATCATTTATTGTATCATTCTTATCCAAATATAGTATCATTCTTATGTCCTCAGAAATGAAATGAACTGAAAAAAAAAATTACAAAGATTTTTCATTTCATTTTATCTGCTGGAGCACGAGCCTTCCCTATGGATGGATAGGGAGAACAAGCCGTAAACCACCACGCCTGGCCCGGTGCGAAATGGTGGTTGTTAACGACTGCTAATGCAGCCGGGACCAACGGCTTTACTTGCCTTCCGAAGTACGGAGGCTTTCTTACATCAATTTACTGTTATTATGCGTCTGCGTCGGTGACAGAGTGGGTTAGCGCTCTTTTGAATATCCCAAGGTCCCGGGTTCAATTTCCAGGTCGGGCAAAGTCTGTTTCGGATTTTTTTCGATGCATAGCCCGGGCTATTACAACATATAGATAAACCGAAAAACACCATGCATGACTACATTCTCTATATCTTTTAATTAATATCAAATATTCGCTTTACCGTTATAAAAGCCACGAAAAGGTGAAACATTGAATATCAATATCACCTTATCGGTTGTAAAGAGATAAAGACTGGAATGTATATAACATTGTCGTACTCAGTGAATAAAATGATAACTGAATACAAATATTACGAAAAAAAATTAAAAACTATTTTTGTCCATAACTTGTATAAAATACAGGTGTATCAAAAATGTCACGTCGGAGTGTATCACATATAACAGGTCACGGGGCACCGGAAATGCTTAGCTTGGCGAAGCTAAGAGCAACCTTATCTCTGATCTCTGAAACTATCAGATTATAATAATATGACATAAAATAAAAATCCCACGGTTTTCATGTTATAAGTCCGTTTTTGTCTTTTTTTAAATCTTTAATTTTGTTTGTTACTTTTTTCCTGCTAGTTTTATTAATCTGTTTGTCTAAAACAACTAAAATAGAACAAAAATCTGATGTTATAAAATATATGTATAGCATTGCTATAAAATAACATCGACCAAAAAGTTGAGATTCAAATATAACAAAATGTGGTATTGTCCCACTTTTGGGACAGTATGTATAAAAAGCGAAAAACCACCCTTGTAGTGAGTGACTGACTGAGTAATCACGAAATCTCGGAAACTGAAAACCCTACAACCTACTGACTTATAGTTTGGCTGGCAGGTTCATTTTAGGCAGACATTTGCTAAGATTTAAGATTTTTCTTTTTCTTTTTATCATCTATTTAATTTTACTAAAATAATATTTAAATTATTATTATTACTTTAAAGTCGACCACAGTTACTAATTTCCATTTATCATTGTTATTATTTTATATTTAAAGAGTTAAACAATGCTTTAAGTTGATTATCTGGCCCGGCTAGCTACCACCCACCGTCTTGTCTCAGTCTGTCCCCATAACAACGTCGGCAGCATTGTATTGTTGTTGTGTTACAATCCGATTCTGATAGTTGGAAGTAAAATGGCTAGTGTTTCTTATTTGTTGAAGATTCCGCGTGCAAGGCATTTCTATCTTCCACCTTATCGTCATTTTATCAGGTGAGACGAAGGTCGCTTTGTTTCTTCGTTGCAAATTCTGTTGCGTTTATAATATGTTGCTGCTTGATTAGTCACAAGGCGCTAGTGACCGTAGCCGCAACTTCGTCATTACATAATGTCATTCGCGGTTTCTATTGTAAATGAAGTTCAAACATGACAGTAGTGAGATTACTCACAGCGTCTCGCTTTGAATTTCAATTATTGTATGAATCATCTCTGAGACTTGTTCAACTTGACCGCTAGGGTTGACGTCAGCCCGCAGATTTTTGTATGGATTTTTGTAGAGATGTTTTCCGAAGTAATTTATAGCGTGGACTATAGATAATGCACCCTGGTTTTAAAATGTATTATAATTCTCGATACTCATAGTTTATCTTTGTGTAAAAGTCACATCAAAAGAAGAAAAAAGAAGAAAGGAACCAACACACACAAATACAAGTGAGGTTTTACATTGGTCCGTAAACTACTGAAACGCGTGACATGTTGAAAGAAAGAAAGTTACACATTTTTGCAACTGTTAATACCTCTAGTGTATTTAAAAAGTACCTACGGAAATATTATTGAAATGTTATTAGGCGAACCTTTTGCCGCTAAAGAAGTTAACATAATTTAAATCCCATGTCTATCTTGTACAAGACTTAAGCCTTTTACTGTAGAATGTTATTTTTAAAAACACAAATGTTGAAAAAATTTCCACGAGCAGGATTTGAACCTGCACGGTTTCTGACATACCGGTATGTCAATTGATCTATCGTGGAGAACTAGCCCGCCGAAATTATTTAACACTATTTACTTTTTACTTTGAAAGCCAAAGGCGAATGTCAAATGTCAACAACTACCGTGATTAACATCCGTTCATGAGCGCACCTGACTCGGTATGTCAGAAGGGTGCAGGTTCAAATCCGGTTCGTGGAAATTTTTTCAACATTTGTGTTTTTGTGATTTCCACATTCGTACTTATTTCCAGTCTGAATGGTATGAGATCACAGCTATGTTATTTTTTGTGGAACGTCACCATCACACTGCATCAGCTTTTTTGTGGGTAATAAAAATAAACTGTTTTATTGATAACTCAGCTTTAGGGGCAGCCCTAACAATTAGTAGTAGTTTGATTTAATAGTTTTGCCGGGACAATAGTATAGTTAATTTAGTATTAATTGTCCCTACTGCTTAAGCAACGCCATTGGCCGTACTAAGTGTTGGCTTGATTGTGAAATCTGTAATACTGCTTAATTATTCATGGAGCGATGGGTGGTGCATTGGACATACAAATAAGGAAAAGGGAAAACTGGAACGCCATTTGTTGTAAACATGCATTATTTTAGGGGCTCACTTTAGCTACCTTCATATGGTAAGGCACATATGATAAAGTTTATATTACAAAAATAACTTGCTGTGAATTCTGTATTATATAAAATTCCTGCCTGACTCACTTACTGAGTCATTTGTCAACGCTCAGCTCGAATATTTGAACCTAGTAATTTCGCACAGAGTTTCCATTTATGAAGTAAACAAAAGTACAAAACAAGAAATTCTTACGGCATCACGAGATATACTTCAGTATGCAAAAGCAAAATTTATGGAGGTGTTAACGTTTTTTTAAGGTTATCTTGTCAAAAGAGAATCTTTGATATACCCGTTACGACGAAATTCATTCTAACAAAAAATTATGAAAGTAGCCCCAAAAATGAGTGTTTATTTTTTAAGGTTACAGAAATACTTCAATTAATTTGCTTTATTATGTTTCCCTATTAATTGGTATTGTTGTTCGACATCCCTATAACGTAAATAACTATAATTTTATAAAACACTAGAGATCCGCTCGCGACTTCGTCCGCTTGAGTACCGGTTCCAATTATATGCATGTATTATACATATAAACCTTCCTCTTGAATCACTTACTCCTTTAAAGATCTAGGCATACATCATAATCATCATCATGTTTTATACTATGTAGTGATAACTATAAGTATGTCTTCAAGTGTTTCATTATATTTTTAAAAGAGTTTTGAATGAAATAGTTGTAAAATATATGTTTTTCTCACTAATACAGCCTGCCCTTAAAGGCCTTCGTATTATGATTTTTATGTGGCTGGCGGTTATAGTCAGATTAAAAATTGTCAAGCATGATGTCATCGCGCAGCCTACTCTTGCTCGCCTTGCCATTCGTAACTTAAGACATTTATTGCAGCCACGATCGTTTTATCATTACATTACGTCAAAGGATATCCTAATTACTATAAAGTATGTTTGAACTACTTTTGGTTTTAGTACAAAGATTATTATTTATTTAAATAGGCGGTAAAAAAGATTTAAAAATAACCATAAATTTTCCGTTCTTTTGTTATGCTTCTGTGCCCATCACTCGGCAAAGATGTCTTCCAATCACTTTAATTACCGCAACATCACTGAAGTGAAGATAACCAGTCAAACAAGACAGATCTCGTCCGAGAACCCAAATCACGTTATAGAAGATTCTGTAAGCTTTAGAGAATCAACATGCAAACTGCGTTGTCAAATTCGTAGCATCAGCTCATTATTTTACCGCCTCTGTGGTCTATTGGTTAAGACCACCGGTTTAGACCCGGAGGTCCCGGGTTCGATTCCCAGCGGGGGTACATGTTTGTGTTTTCGGTTTGGTTGGTGGTAGGGCTTGTTTGTCCGCCTGGCTAGCTACCACCATCTTATCTAACTAAATATGTCACCATACATCAATGTTTGTAGCATTGTTGTGTTCCGGCAGCTAGACATAAGATAGCCAGTGCCTTACGAGTTGAGGATTCTGAGTGAAGTGCGCTTCCATCATTGGCCTTGTTATCACTTAACATCAGGTGAGATCAAGGCACTGGGTTCACCCGTAAAAATAAAAAAATAAAAAATTATGCCCAATCAATCTGCCAGGTATTGCCAACTAATCCACGGCAACAAAATGGACGGATAACATAAATGGTTCGATAACTGTCTCGTGCAGTGTGAGGCTACGCACCAAATAAATAATAGTACTATTACAGATCCAGGCATGAGGTCCACCCAAGTCTAAGAGCACAATGACGTTGGTAACCGATTTCTAAGTTGCAAGACAATATAAACGTATCTCCAGTAGTTATCAGAATAGTGCAACAGTAGATGAAATTAAAGTATGAATGCTGTTTTCGCAAACTTATCCGTTTCTATACTATCTCTGAAAAAATCTTTTTGATCTTGAATTACTTGCTAAGCAATTCTATAAAGTTTGTCTATGCGTGGAACAAAATGTTAAAAATAGGGCAAAGTTCAGATGGTTTAGTCCTAGTAATGCAAGGGTTCTTCTGTTTTGCCTACGTTTTAGATAAGATAAGATTAGATTCCCATCGCCCTAACATAGCACACTGGACTTCTGTTCATGAGGTAATCTTCAAAGCACACCGGTACGTGACCCCTTTACACCGACGATGTTCTCGAGATGTATAAAACATACCTTGACTTTATAGGGAAAACGGAAAAAGTCCTTCCATTTTGAGAACATTGCGGACGGTCAATTCGATGGCCGCTTGAATCATATGCCGTGATTCATAATGATCACCTTCACATACAAAGTTTTTGGTGTTCTCGAATCATTGCAAAGTACACTCTACGTGCTGTTAATAAGTGTGTTAGCGTTCATTCTGATGACACTCCCTTTATGCTGGTTTGAGTCATTCATTGATAAATATTTTTGTAAACATTAAGTAATGTCACGTCGTTTTTTTATTACTGTTTACTATCTAAGAATTATCACAGGAGATCCCTCAAAACATTGAGATAATTCAGCAATGTCAAATTAACAACTCTATAACCCTGTTATTAGACCCTTGAGAGACTCTGTGACCGATATATCCGGGATGGACCTCTTCGGGAGTTTCCACTACACAAACAGCAACACGCCTACTCCACAGGGAAGTCAACAGAATCCGCACTCCATAGCGTGATTTCCAAGATTGAAAGTGCGGTAGACCATAAATGCTCTGCACTAGCGACTTTTATTGACATAGAAGGCGCCTTTGACAAAACCATATTCCATAGCATCAACGCAGCCCTCGAGGAACACGGTGTAGACTCGACCCTGCGAGGATGGATCACAAACATGCTCAGACTCAGAGCCGTACAAGTCACGGTGAACGACACCACAAGAGCCATTGTGGCGAAGGGATGCCCCCAAGGAGTTGTCCTCTCACCGCTTTTATGGAATCTTGTGGTAAACAGCCTTATCAAGCGCCTAAATGACAAAGGCTACTTCACGGTGGGCTACGCTGACGATATAACCATAATAATAAATGGCACACATGAAAACACACTCTGCAACCTTATGCGCCAAGCTTTGAAAATAGTAGAAGAGTGGTGCAAGGAATATAAGCTAACAGTAAATCCTACCAAAACAGAACTTGTCCTTTGCACAAGAAAAAGGAAACTAGCACCATTACAACTTCCACAACTCTTTGGGTCCACCCTAAGCCTATCAACCGAATCCAAATACCTAGGCATCTATTTGGACAAACAGCTGAACTGGGCAAAACACACAGAATACATCACAACAAAAGCCAGCATAGCACTATGGCAATGCAAGAGATTGCTCAGCAAGAATTGGGGCTTAAGCCCCAAAATTACCTACTGGCTATACACCACAGTTATCCGTCCAATTATCACATACGGCTCTTTAGTTTCGTGGCCTAGGACCAATCTAAGCACGGCCCAGAAAGACCTTGAAAAACTTCAAAGATTCGCCTGCGTAGCAATTACCGGCAGCATGAAGACAGCACCCACCGCCGCTCTACAGGCAATGCTGGGGTTACCACCCCTACATCTAGTTGTAAGAGAAGAGGCGGAGTAGGGATTCCAGAATCAAACATACACGCATAAAGGAGGATGCAATCAAACTTCAGCCTTTGATGGCATCACCAAGCGACAGAACCCTGAAAATACACTGTTTTCAAAAACATTACCAAATAGAACTCACAGCAGAGCAGTATGATCGCTCAGGTCCGCAAGAACTAAGAATCTACACTGATGGATCGAAAACCGACCAGGGAACTGGTGTCGGAGTTTTCTCAGAGGACTTAAACATTAAAATATCCAGGCCCCTAGGAATGCTAAATACCGTCTATCAAGCGGAATGTGTTGGCATTATCCAGGCAGCACACGCCATAGAGGTCAGGAAAGTCACGGATACCCACATCCGCATACTCTCCGATAGTACCTCGGTCCTTAGGTTATTAAAGAAAAACCAGATCACCTCAAGACTGATACTGGAATGCCACAACGCTCTAGAACGCGTAACGGTACTAAACCGAAATACAGTGACACTGCAATGGATCAAGGGACACAGTGGATCTCGTGGTAACGATGCAGCTGATGAAGTAGCCAGAAGAGGCTCCAACACAAAAGCTGTTGGACCAGAACCGATAGTACCCATCCCCTTTAACCAGTTAAAGAGCTGGTTAAGGGAACACACACAGACACAAGCAACAAAATGGTGGACCTCGACACCAGGATGCAGGCAATCCAAAGAGGCTATGCCATCCCTGGACACAAAGCTCACCAAGCGCCTTCTGCGCATGGACAGGAATAGCCTAAAACTGGTGGCGGGGACCATTACTGGACACTGCTCGCTGAATAAGCACTTTCACACACTAGGTATTACTGATAGTCCTCTGTGCAGAGCGTGCATGGAGGCGGAGGAGACGGTGGCGCATGTGCTCCTTGAGTGCACCGGCGTCGCTCAGATCCGCAGAGAAACTCTCGGTACACCGGAATCACTCGCGGACGCCCTGAAAAGACTAGGAAGACTGATCTGCTTCTGGAGGGAGGTGGGCTGGCTGGAATAACCGGCCGCCATGGCTCACGCACAATGGTCCACCTAAAGGACTAAGTGCGGAAACCTTCACCGCTAACATAGAACATAGAACATAGAACCCTGTTATTAAATTAAAGAGCAGTAAAGTAAACGTTTGAGATAAATAGGCTAGGGGCATGGCACACCCCGCTAAATTAAATTTCCACATTGTCACACGATCAATATTCCATTTGGCAGACGCAGCGACTCTTCAGACTTGGCGTAGCTTTGCTTTTAAGATGTCTGGTTGATGCACAATAAACTAGGCATACCGTGTGGAGAATACGATCAATCGTAACTAAGTATATTATGATGGCGTAGGTAGTAAGCAATTATGACTGTTATTGTCATCATAGCTTGCTAGACCACGGTAATGTAATTAGACTATTATTGCCCCTCAATGCGGGTCGGTGATCATAAACTTAGGCTGTGCCATTTAAAGTTAAACCCATATTACTCCACATACCAAACGCTATTTCACATGAAGAGATGATTATGGCATAGTTAATGTAGAAAAGGTCTCATAATTTAAGTTTTATCACAAATTCGTGTTGCAAGTGTGGGCGTTTGGATTTCTCTTTCTATCTTCTAGCTGTGTAAGATTAATTAATTCATTAACATACCTTTATCTACTAGTATCAATAGGTTGTAAAATGTTATTTTAGGGCTTTGTAAATATTAGCACGCAGATAGGATTGGGCCATGCTCTTCAAAGATTGGTGGGTGTCAATGACTGCTGTCGGCATTACGTTATTATTCTGCTTCTAGTTCTGCTGCTTATGCCATCAGAAAAGTAAGACAATTGACAGACGTTGATACTGCTAGAACAGTTTATTTTAGCTATTTTCATAGTGTCATGTCGTATGGCCTCTTACTGTGGGCTACAGCGGCTGATGTTGAAACTATATTTATTTTGCAGAAACGAGCAATAAGAACCATCTATAGACTAGGTTCCCGAACTACTCTAAGAACTATTTTTAAAGAAATTGGTGTTCTTACAGTTGCATCTCAGTTTATTTATAATTGCATAGTCTTTGTGCGTTGCAATATCAACTCATTTACTAAACACGGTGATATACACAATATCAATACTAGAAATAAGAAAAAACTTGTAATGCCACTATTCAGACTGCAAAAGGTTCTTGGCTCTTTCTTGGGGCAAGGTATACACTACTATAATAAAATACCTAGTACTGTACAAGATTTACCATTACATAAGTTTAAAAATCATGTAAAATCTTCTTTACTTAAGAAAGGTTATTATACAGTCAAAGAATATTTAGATGATAAAGCAGCCTGGTTATAATAAAAAATCCACATTTTGTTTTATTTGTATCAATCATTATACTTTAATATCTTAGCGCTGATATGATAGCCTTTATCAGCAGTGTCCTACAGTTTACAAACAATATTTATGTTGCGTTAAACAATTCATTGAGTTCTTATTTAGAGTAGCTTGAGTGTGGCATGCTCTCTTTATTGTCTCTGCGGTGGTGGCATGTGCGTCGGGTCGTTACATTCCCTAAAATATGGTTGAGTGAAGCGATGGCTGATTCATATGTCATACTCGTGAACGGGTGCCTCCTGTGGAGGCAGGTCTGCTCTTGCTTACTTATCTTATTTTATTATTATTGTACTCGTATACTTTAACTTTGTTTTCTTAGATAATTTTTGACTTTTATTAGTACTGTATGACATTGTGAAAATTGAAATTGGTAGGTACCTGATGTAATTTTTGCAAAACTTATTATTATTATTATTTTTTTTTTTTTTGTATTTTTGGGTGTTGTGATTGTCCTTTTTTTGTGTTTGTTTGTGATGGAAAGTGTCCTTTTATGATAGGGCATTTTCCAATATTTTTGACGCTGTAAGGGAGAAAAGAGCTTGACACTTGCTGAGTTTCTTGCCGGTTCTTCTCAGTACAAGTTCTCCCGCCCAGAGTAGACTTACGAACCGATGGCATAATGACATTCATAAGAGCTATTTGTAGCCTAAACTGAATAAATGATTTTGGATTTTGGATTTTGGATTTTATTATTTACATCCGCTGTCATGTCAACAGCTCAGCGTGCCTTCTGAAGCAATTACAATTTTTTGTATTTGACTTTCCTCGGACTAGCTAAGATTTGACTACTGTTTACTAAACACTAGCGATAAATGCCGATGAACTCTGGGTAGCAAAACATTTCCGAACAATTCCATTCTAGTCTGGAAAATGGTGACTCATCGATGATTGCTATCTCATTCATAGTCTTATGTTTACCTGTCTCTGTGTTCAGTTTTAAAATAAAAGTATAACACGGGATTGACATAAGTAATGATTAAAGTCCCTAAATAAGAAAAACATTAGAAAACATAACGTTAACATACAAGAAAATACCTTGTGGCAATTCGGGTCAAGACTACTTGGGTGCGGATTCAAATTCTTCTCGAAGAATTTTGTTTCAACACATTTCTGTATAATGTCATAAGTTCATAACACTTTACCGTCACGGGAGCCTCTTTTCCAGCTCTCGTGTAGACGCGGTCGCTAGAATAACGAAAGGTTGTAAGTTTGGGTTGAGTGTTGAAAGAGTGTTGAATACAAAAAAATAACAATTAATAACGAGTAACTGTACGTTGTTCTAGAGTTCCTCCGACTCGGTGCTAACGACCGGCTCCATATCGGAGCGCATCAACAGCCTCCAGCAGCAGAGCTCCGAGCAGGCGATGCCGCCGCATGCGCATGTCGCGTCCACGCTGCACAGGAACAAGAGCTCGCTGCACTCGGCGGGGCAGGGCTCTCTCGGTAAATATACCGCAATATACTAACCGCCAGATAACATACCAATATACACTTTTTTTTGTACATAGGGGAGAGTAACCTATATTGGAACACTTTTGACATAACACTAAAAAATACCTAAACCAATTTCCAATTAGGTCCAATTTACGGAGCTAGAATCCTAAATTGTACCACGGGATGCATAAATTGTACCAAAGAAAACCCATTGTATAAAATTTAGGAAGAAATCTGAAATAAAACGAAATTATTAATCATAATTATTTATTTATTATTAGGAACAATATCTTTGGTAATGATATAGATAATTCTTGGCATAATAGGAACTAGACATCGTATATCTTACCTCAGATTAACATATAATTATAGGCTCATAAATTGAAATTAATATGAAATAAAAATTTAAGTTTAAGCATTAACGAAAATAGAATTAAGATTGAGTAAGTATTCGTTAAATAATCAACATATTATTATCTTCTCTCTAATCAACCGTAACAAGTCAAAAATATATTTTTGGTACTTGAAACCGTCTGGAGATTTCGTTAATTCCAATTTTTTTTTCTTTATATGCTTGTAATGCCTCTTTTAAATCTTCTCCACTCCATTTATAATACTTTTTCGGAGCAGTTTCCATCTAAAGCAATACAATAACCTGAATTATTTTTCTCATTCAAAGTAGATGCATAAATTGTACCGGTCCAATTTTGGAACCTCGAAGAGGTCCAATATAGTGTACACGGTAGTACAATAGCAAACTTAAAAACAACAACCATATAACCTTAACCAACTGATTTGTACTCGCGATGTTTAAAAACAATAAGGGTCTTACAAATAAACAAAGAATAAGCTCCGAATAGTTATTTCGTGTTTTGTCTCTTTTATTCTAAGTTGAAATGACGTTTACATGACAGGAACAAAACACGGAAGTTATTCCGTGTTTTGTTCCTGTCATGTAAACGTAAACGAAAATAGTTATATTCGAACCTTATTCTTTGTTTATTTGTAAGACCCTATGAATCGCGCTTTCTTATAGAATACAGTGTTAAATGATTACTAACGTTTTTGTTGAGCTACCTATCACAAAAAAAAAACGTTTTTCACTCTCACTCTCGTGTCATTTGTCATAAGAAGAAACAAAGTGGCGCAGTGACAGTGGCGCTGTAGTCGCCTCGTTTTGTGTTGTTAGTGTAGAATAATGGCACCGTTTAGTGGGAAATTTGAAGGTAGTACAATTTAGGAGTCGGTACAATATAGGTTACTCTCCCCTACAATGGCCGTTCTCTTCAAAATAGCATGCTTCCAGACTAGTGGTAGGATTTCGCCCAGAATCTGAAAGGATGACGACCACCCAGTACTTTTTTCTGCAATAAACAGTATTTTTTTACCCTTCTCTTACGTCACGAAGCCGACCCGAACCCAAGCCGCTCTGAGTTCCTAGCCTTTGGAAGCGTCCTAGGGTTTTCCGCTCTCATTTACCGACTCGAACGCCTCAGACAACTTAGTAGGAGACACGCTTGCGTGATGCCGTTCCCTTTAGAAGTCCTCAAAGGATTGTTCAGTCACAACGGCTTGAAGAACCTAAATTTTCTTGCCGCCCCTTAAATCCAGTTGCTCTGTAAAGGACATAGGCGGCCGAATACCTTTAAAAATATTTTTATTATATGTTCTGTATTCCGGCGGTTTCAAGGTTTCAGTGAAATAACGGTGCATATATAATATGCGTGGGAACTAAAGATTCCTGCGCGAATTTCGGCGAACGCTCCGTAAGCACGTTTTTTTGACACGAATTATTTCACGCTTGCCCGTCCGATCGCAGCGCAGTAACACGTGCAAGAAACTAACTACAGCCTAAGTATACAGGGTCGTCTCGTCTGCTTCCAGGTGGCAGCATGACGTCACTAACCTCCGCGCCGCCCACGCCGTCTCCGTCCTCGTCGCTGTCCACGTCGGACCTGTCGGAGCGGCCGCGCCCCAGCCACGGCAAGCCCAACCTTGCGCCTAAACCGCCCGCGCTGCCCGACGCGAGGCCCTCGCCGCCGCCCAAGAAGATCATCATCAATGGGAAAGCGGCCAGGACGCAGAGCATGAGGGTGCCAAGGTATGTTGTTCACCAGTTAGATCCAATGATATGGCAGCATAACGTCACTGACGTCCGTCCCGCCAAAAAGGTCATAATTGATGGCAAGGCGGGCAAGACGCAGAGCATGAGGGTGTAAAGGTACGTTGTTGGATAGTCCAACCTTTTTTTTTTACCGACTTCAAAAAGTTGTTCGACGCGTATATTTTTTTGAATGTATGTCCAGCGATTTCTCCGCCATTTGTGAACCGATTTTAAAAATTCTTTTTTTATTGGAAATAGCATACTTCTGAGGTGGTCCCATTGCCACCAAGTCAGGATCTGATGATAGAATCCCTGGGAAACCCTCAAATTTTATAGGCACGTACCTATGTATTTCATATAATTTCTTATAATAGTCATATATTTGCTTCTTGTAGTCATCATCTGATGACATTGCTGATCTGATGTTAATAATATGATTTCAATATTATTTCTTGCTTTTTAAAGCTGTTTTTTGTATACTTATTTAATCATTTCTGATTAACTAAATCAAAAAACCGAATTTGTGCTAAGTAAATTTATTTTTACTTTTTTTATTTTCCTTTTTTTTCATAAAATACATAAATAAACAATATTTCCTTCCTGTTTGATGATGATGAATGCTAATAAAAATGTGAAGTGAGAAATGATATACCCCCCAACCCCTCGAGTGTCTCAGTAAAGATGTGGGGCTTTACTAAGTCCTCGGGCGGCCTTCTTAAGAGAATTTGAAAAGTGACGTTGCACTGTTTCGTTTCATTTGCCAACACTCATGCACACTCACGAACACTTAAAGGTTAGTAATCCACCACTATTTCACATTAATATTCGACATACCACAAATTTTAGAAAATAAAACAAAACCGCAGACTTCACTTTCCCGCCAAGAAGCCTAGTGCAACCTTATTTCATCAATTTACCAGTTTTTTTTAAATTACATAATGAGCTTGTTTTTGGTATCATTCGAATCCCTAAGAATAGGGTTAAACAGTGTTTTCGCATCTGGTAATCTCGCAACAGCTGCGCGCGGACTGTTACGAGATCCCGAGTCCGTGAGTGCTGTTTGTGCGTTGCTCGAGCGCGTCATTTATGAACAGTGATCGGAGTAGGTAGATTGATTTTACGTACTCGCATCATGAATAGCCATAGAAATCATAACATGAATTTATCCCTTTTTTCCGGGATTTATATAAAAAAATTACTGAATCGAACAATAAATACTTTAGATTGCCAAGAAAAGTACATTTGAAGTTTACGTTACACAAACAAGGGTAAATTAATATTGGTAAATCGTCAATATTTACTTGAATCACTGAATTTTGTGAGTAAGACGAACATCAATAAGAACCGTGAATCAGTAGGATAACGGAGAGGTAAGTCCTATCTTTCGTGGCACGCACCACAGTAACTATTATTAATAGAATCCCACTTTACCTTTTTTACTCAAGTTTAGCCTTACCATAGTTTTTTTTACTATAGAAGGCCGATCACCTTATTTATATACTATTAAAAGACTGCAAAAGGGTTAAACATTTCTTATTCATATTGATATATTATTTATTCTAAGTACACATGAAATTCCTTAAAAAAATCTTAATAATTTAAAATCCCGGAATCCCGGAGGCATATCCATACTAATATATACGTGCCAGTTCATTGACCCCAAATCAATCTACCTACTCCGATCACTGTTTATGAAGCTTGCCTTAAGCAGTCTTCTTATTTTGTGGCTCTACATGTGTTTTTATGGACATTGATGTGATTTGATTGTTTACGTTCGCGTTTGCAGGTCGCCGCCAGTGTCGCCGCCGTCCCCGCAGGCGGGCGGCGCGCGGCCGCTGCAGCTGCCGCCCGCGCCGCAACCGCACATCGCCACCAAGAACCCCGCCTCGCACTTCGGTCAGTACCTACCACTCAGTACCTATCAGTACCTACAAGATCCAAAGTGTGTCCGATCTAGGTCTTGTATGTGTTGATACTAAGACATAATTATTAACTGTAATTAGTCATGTAATTGTAAATTTAATATTTATATAAGCGAAGTCATGCGCTTCAGGTGCGCATTAGCAAGCAGCAGTGATCAAAAATGTGAGTACACAGATATTAAGTACTATACCTGTGGCTTGTTTATTTTGGTGTGACGTCAGAATATAAATATTTAATTAAAAATTGCATTACAAATTAAAGTTTATAATTATGGCTTAGTAACTCTTTATACAATACTAGATCAGATACACTTTGGATTTTTTTCATTTTTTCCACACCTTTCTGTTACGTTGTATTGGTGTTATTTTAACCCTTTCACAGTCAAAGGGTCATATTCCCACCACATTTTGAACTTTATGTGATTGAGATAAGATTGAAAACTAATGAAATATTCAAACAGTATTAAAGCTGAAGCTCACATAATTTTTTATACGAGCAAATTATTAAGTATTTATTACTAGTTGGGACCGGGGACACGCTCGAACTCTCTGACGGTGTTTCGATCACACGGCTTTAAGAACCCTTTAAAGTTTCTCGCCGCCTTGTAAGGGCCAACAGCGGACAAAAGCAAACTCTAAAAAATTTAATGAAATTTCACATGCTTCATAAGTAGTGTTCCTAACGTGTAGGTATGATGCGCTCAGTAGTGTAGAGCTATGGGAATAAAGCCACGGATTCTCGCATTCAATCTCCGTTCAACTACCGTCAATGAGGAGTTCGGTAGCGCAGTGATTAACGTACTCGGTCTGCAATTGCTAAGGTTAAACAACCTTCGCAAAGGCCGGTCATTGGATGGGTGACCAAAATTTAACATCTTGAGCTCCTCCGTGCTTTGGAAGGCACGTAAAGTCGTTGGTCCCGG